>JACXSJ010002279.1:0-49902 GCA_014851325.1 Pentalonia nigronervosa | reverse complement strand
TATTTGTATATTTAATAAAGTAAAAATAAAACATTTTATATTACGTATATTATAACCGTAAGTGTTTTATTACGTGTTATTTTTAATTAAATATCTTTACAACATACCTAACATTATTTATATATGATACGACTTAATAATAATAAAATGTATACAGTATTTTGGTTCAGTAATAGACTGTTGCGATCGTATTGAATTTGTTACAGATGCCGTGTATACCGTATTAAAATATAATATCGATATAATTCGTAACAATTATTTTGTAAATTCTGTATGCACGGCGGCAGCTGACTACTACGACGAGGACCGTCGACAGCCGAACACCACTGACCAATCACAGACCACCTGTCTCCGACGTGGGGGGTCTGAACGTTCCGGCGGCTCAGTATGCATGCGCGCAAGTGGGTCAACTTACGGCGAATAGAGTATATAAATCGTTACGTAATTAGTAATTATACGTTTACCGATAACGATTTAAAAATAGAGTTACCACGCACAGCCCCGCCGATTATAAATGTTGACAATTATCTTGTTTATCTAAAATCTACTGTTTATAATCAATGGATATAATATTATTAATATTTAATATTGTATTGTTATGGGTTGTAGACTCGTAGCTTGTTAGTTGTTGCTTTATTTCTGAGTTGTCAGTTGGTTGTTCATACATAAATGTATAAGAGTGATTACTTCCTAGTGTCTACCTACTGGCTTACTGCTTATGAGTTGTGAGTGACGATTGATCACGAAAGTTGTATACAAGGTACGGAAGTTCATACTATATAATATATAATTAATAATTATATAGGTATCAGGTACCTACTTTATATAAATAATTAATTGAACATTAATAAAAAGAAGATATTTGCAAATTCCACAATTCTATAATCATGGACGATGCGAATTGTGATGGTGAATTTGGTGAACTAGAGTCATTTAATGGTACGTACCTACTAGTCTACTACACTACTACAATATACTTAGTAATTACTAATTTGTTATTATACATTTAATATTTATGCATAATAGCCAATAGGTACATAACATCATGATAATTGCTAACTTATAATTGTTATGCATTAATACAATTTTGAATAATATTAATTATTAATGTATTATTACTATTATTATTATTTTTATTAGCTACTTATAGAGCCATTACAAACCTCTAATAGTAACAAGTCAAGTTTAATTTGGGGTTATTTTGAAAATTGTAAAGAACTTGATAAAGCTGCATGTAATCATTGTAAACAAAAAGTTTACAAAGGAATCGGAAAAAAAACTACTACTTCATCAATGAGGAAACATTTAAAGTTCAAGCATAAAACATTGTTTGACAAATTGTTAACGTCTGAGGTAAGTTAAAAAATTCAAAATAATAATACCATACTTGTTAAATATTTAAGTATTAGTATTAAATACTTTTTCTGTATTTCAATTTTCAAATGCATTTGAAATATTTTTGAACAGAAATATTTCAAATACTTATTAATTATTATTATATTTTGTATTTAAAAACATTAAATACAACATTCTTTCAAACAAGATTTTTCGTTTGGTTTTTCAACTATGAAGAAATTGCATAATACGAGTAATAATAATTTATAAATTATCACTTAAACATAATTCAATTTTTAAGAAGAAAGGAATTCTGTACAAACTTAATTGTTTTCTATATTCAATTAAGGAATTAAAAAAAGAAGCTAAAACTAAAGATAGTATTCAAACTGGAAAACTTCAAATGTCTCTTTATGAGTCAGTGAACAAAAAGAAATGTTGGGATATGAATGATGCTAAATCTAAAGAGATTCACAAAATTATTGGTGAAATGATTTGTGTGGACAATGAACCGTTCAATTTGGTTGAACGTTCAGGATTCAATAAACTTATGGCATTTGTCAAACCGCAGTACAAAGTATGCATAAAGTAAATATTTATTGTTATGGAACTAGTTTAAAAATTTACCTTACTTAAAATTGCTAGTGTAATATACCAATATTCCATAATTCCCATTATATATTAATGTTATAATATTAGACAGCTACCTATCAATTATTTATATAAATTTAAAAAATACTAAATAGTAAATAGTGCTTACTGCTTAGTACTTACTACTTAGCAGTTAGTAGTTATTAATTATTAGTTTAATACAGATCTCAATATTAAGTTAAACTTAATTTGAGTTTACCTATTATTTGTATTAACTTGTCACTTTTGAATACCATATTAGACAAGTTTCATTGTTATTTAATATTATTACCTACTTATTACTTTATTAGTTATTACCTATTACCTATTTAATTATTAAATAATAAACTAATTCAAATTTTCAGATGCCTGGTCGCAAGTATTTCACAGAAACTGTTATTCCCGAAATGTACATAGAGTTGAAGACAAAAATAATGAGTACACTGGAAACAGTTGCTGCTGTGTCACTTACTTCTGATGTCTGGACTTGTAGTCATAACAATGCAAGTTTTATTAGTTTTACAAGTCGCTGGATCTCTGAAGATTTTAAACAACATCATTCCACTTTAAATATAAGGCACTTTCAAGGAAGACACACTGGTTTTGCTATTAAAAATAGTTTGGAAGAACTATTAAATGAATGGAATTTGATGGACAAGATTTATTTATTAATACGGTGAGATATACTTAATAGTTAATAGTAGGTTTGATACTTTGGTAGTATTATTTAGAATATTATAATATACTAATTAATATTATTTTTATTATCATTATCATTCATATTATTATTTATTAGTAGTTAATACATTTGACATTTTTAATTTTATAATTTATGTAATGTTGGATGTGTAGCATTGTGCCCTTTTAACTTTTTTAAATCCATAAAAATAGTTTAATTGTCAATGATCATTAATTAATGATTACCGATTAGTCTAATGCTAGGGACAATGCTATATTCTTTATTATCTATTATATTTTGTCATTGTTGCTTAATATTTATTAATTAATTAATTATTACTAACCGGTGGGCATGAAATCCTTAGCTTAATTAATTACTAATTACTAATTTTATATTTAAATTAAATTAGTAATTAGTAATTACTAATTACTAATTAGTAATTACCAGTGATAAATGATAACTGTGATATTTAATAATTTAATATGTATCATTGAAATATGAACATTATCCTAGTAAATAAATATTGTTATATTGTTTTTAGTGACAATGGTGCTAATATGAAAAAGGGAGTTGATGATGCATCTTTAGATAGCTTTGGTTGTTTTTTGCACACAATTCATCTCCTTGTAACAGAGTCTATGAAAAGTCAGAAATCTGTACAAGATCTATTAGGTCATGCCAGAAAAGTTTCTACTCATTTCCATCACTCATCATCAGCTACTGATAGACTGAAATCAATACAAATTGGACTAGGAGTTCAACCTAAAAAGGTTATTCAAGATATTTGCACTAGGTTAGTACTTAGTAAGATGTATAATACATATATTATTATTTTATCTATGTCATTATTAATTTTAAAAAAATCTAATTGATAATATTTTTTATTTTAGGTGGAATTCTAGTTTTACATGCTAGAGCGTTTGTTTAATTTAAAAAATGCCATTTTAATATTCACATCTGAGGTTCCATCAAGTCTGCCATCATTTAATGCAATTGATTGGACAGTAATGGAGTCATTATTGAATTTATTAAGACCATTCGAAGAGCTCACAAAACGCATATCCTCTAATAAATCAATAATAAGTAAAGTTATCCCTGAAATTATGTCATTAAATTAATTTTTAAATCACCCTAGTAGTATTCATTTTGGAGTTGGGACTACAAAAGATGTTATGATCAGTCTAATCCATAAGCGATTTGAAAATGTAATGAAAAATAAGAACTTTATTCTAGCAACATTTTTAGACCCAAGGTTCAAGTTATCGTTTTTTAAACCTGAAAAAAGACCAGAAGTGAAGAAAATAATTTTAAGTACTATTTCAAACTTCAACAATCTTGATTTAACAGTTGTACCTGATGTTACTATTGATATTTCTTCAATAACAAATAATAACAATCAAACGTCTGTAAAATCATTATGGGATTTTTACAATGATATAGCAACATCAACACCTTCAAAAATTCTTCTGTAATGATGTCCAATAATTTTACCGATTTAAATGATTATACTGATTTTAACAAAGATTTAGTTGCTGAGTATGAAACCTATTGTAGTATTGAGTCCGTTCCGATTAATGGTGATCCATTAAGTTGGTGGAGCAGTCAAAAAAGAAATGACAAATATCCATATATTGGGAACAAGCTGCTTCTTCAAAAATAATTTCTGCTCCTGCCTCAAGTGTCTACTCTGAAAGGTCATTTTCAGAGGCAGGTTTAGTTTACAAAGCTAAGAGAAGTCAATTCCACCCTGAGAAGGCCGAACAAATTTTATTCTTACACCACAACTTAAACAAATTTTAAATATTTAATTATTTATCAATGTTTTTACTTTTTATACTTTATTTTAATTTTTAATTTTGCTTGAGCAAATTAAAACTATAAGTAGTTATGTTTGCAGACTTGCAGTTAATTTGTTATTAAGTAATTACCATCTACTATCTAGAGTGAATCGACGTATTAATTATTATGAAACTTGATGGTTAAAAGTTAAAACATTATCTGAATTTGTATGTAGGATTTTTACAATAATTCAGTTTTTAAATGATCCATGAGCGTTTTTAATTTATGCTATCACAAAAAACCACATACAAATTACAAACTGATAATCTCCATTAAATGTTGACTCGGTTTTAAATTTTAACAGACATTATTATTTATTACTTGGCTAATACTGGTACATGGTATTTAATATTTATGTAAATTATTACTTGACCAGTACCCGAGACTCAGTTTTTAAAAAAATTATTACTCGACCAGTACTCGAGACTTGGTTTAAAAAAAAATTATTACTCAACTAGTACTCGAGACTCTGTTTAAAAAAAAATTATTACTTGACCAGTACTCGAGACTCGGTTTTAACAGATATTGTTACTCGACAAATACTCGGTACCCGGTTTATAAGTAAAAACTGTACCCAGAACACCTCTACTTACAGTGCATTTTATACTGAATTTGTTGAGTGTATACCCACCAAAAACTAATATCGAAACATCGAATGAAAAGGCAATCGTATTTATGATGAAACAGTTGGGACGGTGACGCCAAAGAAGTATATGGCGGCGCATTACTGGTTAAGTGTTCTTAAGTGAGGAATAATTTTTTTTTGAGGACTCGATTGAATAGATCAGGTCAGGAGCTGCAATTGAAGGACGCAAATTTTAGTGTAATAGTCTCTTTTGTTCTAAAAGTCAATTTTACATCTCTACAAACTATATAAAAACTTTTTTCAAATACAAATTTTACTGAGGATACTTAGGATAGCCTAATACATTATATAAATCTTTTATACCAAAAACTTTGGTATAATTATATAATATATTACATTTTTACTATATCATATGACTAAATTATTTAAATCATTAATAATATAATTGCATTGATAAAATATTATAATACATAATACAGCAGACAATTATTAGACCCAACAACTTCTTAAACATAGTAACCGTTCTAGTTATATACATTTGAACATAATAATATAATATTGAAAATATATAAATGTAAGGTCATATAATATAATCACTTATATTATCGCTTGAAATAATTGTGTATTTTAGACTATTATGGGTGTGGATGAAGTATTTAATAGGACTATAAATATTATGTCAATATTATATACTATAATAATATAATAATAATATAATTCTTTACTTGTATTATTAATACAACCCTTAAGAGTATGTATGTGTTTTTAAAAAAATATATGGTATTATAATACCCAAAGCTATTGTCATATTATTATTTATTATTAAATGACAAACGATGAAACATATTAAAAATGTAATACGGCACTCCGGGTATGCAATATTGGTGCTTGTGTGCATTTGTTACAAATTAATATACCAATATACAATAATAAAAATATTACTCTTCTTTCATAGTTATTACTTATTATAGATAGTAATGATCTATACGCGCTCCCATTTAAAATTAGAGGCTATAGTTATTCCATAAAATACCGAAATATCTATTTCTTGGTATCAGTTTTGAAGGTCAGACATGTTTGTTTTTTGATAACTTTTGAAATTTCTTTCTGTTTATTCTGTGTCTGTGCTTCACACTACACCGTGAATCGTAATTTTCGGGAAAACGAATTCTGTGCTGTGATTGGTTAAATCTAGTGGTAAGCAAGTGACTTCCTACAATATTACCATAGTACTACCATTGATTATAAATACTAGTATTCATAAACAATAGTACTACATTTCTTATAAACCAGAGAGTAGAACCTAATCTTACCCATAGTATATGTAAACCAGGTCCCAGTTACCATTTAATTACATCATTATGAATGCATAAATCACTTCATCACATGGAAAAATATTTTATAAACCACTCAAAATGTATTTAGATGTTTACACATGACGAAAAAATCCTTGTGAGTACTATACTGACTCACAGTTTTTTTCTATATATGGTATGATTTTAAAAATATTTTGACTCTTTTTTTTGAAACGACGATGACCGAGCAGTGCAAGACTGCGACGACGGAGACCGCAGAGCACGACGGACAAGCGACCGAGCTATACGAGCTAGGGAAAGCACGGAGAGCGTCGCCAGATTCTCTCCCCTTTTCGCCCGGCGGTGATCCCATGGCCGCGATATGGCTGTCTTCGCTCGCCCAGTGCTCAGGTCTCCGTCGCAGCCGTCTTTAGCATCAGCGCATCGTCATAGCGCGCACCGGCCACTGCGGTGCCGCCTCGTCAACCGTCTCGTCGCTCCCGCGGCCGTCGTGGTCGGGCCTCGGCCGCCGTCACAACGGCCGTCGTGCGCGAGCAAACGCGCCGGCCACTGTACTCGTCCACCAACCGCGGGTATGTAAAACATGTACGTAGAGGTGACCGGTAGCCTTTAATACCGAATAATAGCATAATACCATGCCATTACGTACCAACACCCCCTCGCTATTTTGTGTCTCCCCGATTGCATTTTTTTCATATATAGTATTGTTATTTTGTTAGTTTTTTTTTTTTCAAAATTATTTAAATGCCGATTTTCTACTTTTCTATATAATAATATTATTTTTTGTTCAACTGGCATCCACATCACACTTATGTCTCATATTTGGTTTTTTTTTTATTTTTTTTTCTAAAATTTATAACCATGTGATATTGTTCAATAAATAAAAATTCCTTTGTGAAAAAAAAATATTATCTCTTTTTTTTCGTATTAACGAGTTTATTTGTATTTTTAATTATTAAACAGAATAATGGACCCCACTAAACAAATATGCTCTATAGTAGATAAATTGATAAACACATCAATTTCATTTTTTTTTTTTTAATTTGTGGTAGATTATTAAATTATGTGCTGATTATCAAAGCTGGACGAGTTGTTTTTTTTTAACTCGTTAAGTTCAGTTAATACAGAAAAATTAAAGTTAAGTTTAAAATAAATATTTACTTTTTTTTACATAAAATAATAATTATACTTTTTAAAGCAAACGAATAACATAGTAATTTAATAAATGCCTCAAACAGTTTTAAATAAATGTATGTATAAAATAAATTGCTGTAAATAAGTCTTATATACTTTAATACTTAAATCAATAATAAAATCAATCAAAATAATTAAATTATTTTTATGTATTTGTTTATTTTTAATCAACAACTTAACTAAATTATAATAATCAAAATCATTATTAGAATAAAATAAAATTAATTACCTACACATATAATATCAAATATTATTAAATTCAGCTGTAATTTTACAAATGAATAAAAAAATAATAATAAGTAATAACTATCAATTAATAATGAAAATAAAAGCGTGTATGGGATACTGAGTAAATAGATAGGTATATTTTGCCTTATTAAACGACACGGTTAACCCTATAGTTATATATAGCTATACTTATCTGTTTATAATATAAATATAATATTTCGTGAATATGCAAATATTACATCCATTATCAAAAATGATTATTTATTACATATTATATTTTTGAATAATTTTTTTATAAAGTTATTAATTTTTACAAAATAAAATATATTTTAAATTCACAACGTTTTCCAAAGTTTTTGAAAAAAATTAATGTAACGTGACAATAAAATTAATTAACTCATAAGTTACTGCGTAACATGGAAAAAAATTTTACTCCGTAAGTTAGAAGCTACTTCTAAAAAAAAATAACTCGTTACGTAACTTAATTAAAAGTAACTTAACTTTTTATCTCGTTAATGCCCAGTTAAAATAACACATCTGTAGATTATATTATACATTGATACGCCTGTAAATATTGTAAAATTATTATCGTGTGTGTACTACGCGCTAAAATAAAACTATTGCTATTGTATGACATAGTGGTAATATATTAGCGAATTACGTGTGTACCAGTACCATAAACCCGAAATTATACATTTATTATATATTTTATGATTATTATAATAATAACTATTATTATCATCAGTCCATGTCATATTATGTAAGTATTTGTATTATAATATTTTTTTTTTTTTGTCCGTCGTCATGCCACTCTATTGAGCAGAAGATAGATCAGATATTTGTCGCTGACCGTTACACATAAACAAGCACACTCGATGGTAATTAATTTCGACATTAATTGTAAATATTCTGTCTGTGTCACGTCGAGTTTAGGACTGTTTGCGTGAATGCGAATCAATACATATTATGCGAACTCACGAAATCACACTATGGGCGGCTCCAGAGACATTATTGGAGGGGGCGGGGAGTCATAAGCTTCAGAAAAATTACAATATTACAACATATTTTTTCTTTTGTAATTTTGTTTGTAACAATATACAATTTTTTAGAAATACGGGCTTGGGAGGTGGCCGCGGCCGCTAGACCCTCCCCTGGAGCCGCCCCTGAGTCACAGTACTACGACGAACGTGACGCTGTCGGTTGCCGTTCGGCAAACCGTTAAGATATTTGATTCATATTATTAATGTGTATAATAATATTATGTATATATATATATATATATATATATATATATAACTCAATATCCCCGTTAATGATTTCTGTATCCGTCCTCAAGTCGGTGTCTGATGAATTAGTCGCGAACAATATTGATCGCAGTTACAATTGGTCATCAGAATAATAATTATTGATATTCAAATAAAACTAACACATTGTTAGTTAATAAATAATTAATTAAACATTAATTCACTAAATATTTAGATACAAATAACACCTTATATATATATTATAAGTATAATATATATATTATTTACAGTAAATTATGCAGGTTTTTTATACAATTATTTAAAATATGAATTGTTATCAATATTTTAATATTTAAATATTTTTTTATGTGATTTATGTGATTTAGTTACAATGTTATAATTATTCAATTATTAAATAAAATATATAAGTTGTATACTACTAAAGTTGAAATTAAAAATGATGAACTTCTCCTTTTAAAAAGTCTACTGTATTTTTCGCATGATAGGTAGTCTTCATATATTTTTGTCGTTCGTCCTGTGTGGTTTTTATACTTCCGTTTAACACCAATAGTATTTTTTTTTTTTTTTTTTTTAATTTGAGTATTATATAAATAATGTAGGTTATTCATTGTACAAGAACTTTTGCTACGAACTCACGCCGGTTGTGAGCTGGCAACTGTGAATTTAAAATCTATCAAGAGTATCGCTGGTCCAAATCGGTGTAAAGAATAAAACGTAAAAAACGTATCTACCGGATAACATAATATTATTATCCAGCATTATCGGCACGGTTGCGGCGGCGCCTCTCTTGACGCGCGTGAGACCGGAAATGCCGACCAATTTCGTAGCACGACACGGTACCGGTGTGAAACGTGCGTAGCTCAATGGCTCAATCTGCAACCACATCAGTGGCCGTGATTGCCGGACAAATAATGATGACGAGTACTGATCATGCTATACATAACCTATACTCTGTTCAGCGAGAGAACGCGCCGCGATTTTCGTCGGTCCGCAGCGTTCTCTCGCTGAACAGAGTATATGGTATTATATGTTGGTGAATTGTGTGTGGATTTGTGTACGCGTACTACAGGTGTTTCGGTGTTTGTGCATACTCTTATAAACTATAAATTATTATAATTAATTGCTATGACAAATATTGTAACAACGGTCCCTTTGCGTTGCTGTCGAATAATAGGATATAATTAACAATTCACAAATTAATGTTAGACACGGTTAAACGGGTCGTGTCACCTCATTATAGCCCTCACGGCTAAAATTAATAAAATAAAAAAAACGGCCCTCGTGGGCTGCGGCCCAACAGTTCAATATAATAATAATACAGGCGACAAATTATGGAAATCATAAAATCGGTAACTTACGCGTATTATGTATTGTATTATTTATGTAGGTACTCACAAAACAAGTTCAGCGCGCAGTCTTCTGGCGCTGTCGCCTGAATAAATTTATTCACAAAATGCCGTCACCAAATAATAAATAAATAATTATAAACTACGCACGAATAAATTATTATTATTATTATTGCCGCAACGCTATGCGCAACAGTGTACACTATTATAATTCTTGGTATTTATGTATTTATTCGTTGTTGCATTCTGATGCGTGTTAATATAATTGTGAGGGCGTACTGCATTCACAATCGAACAACGGGGTACAATAATAATATCAGCTACGCGTCATACAACTCGTAGACGAGAAATTTATTAATTGATGAATAATAATTATTGCAGAACATAACGATAAAATCGTATAAGAAGCCGTCTCCGGTGTACAGCGTAGACATTATATATAAAACGTATAAATATATTAAATTTGTGTTTGTACATTAATATCTGTGGTACACTATCTGACTGTATCTACTACAGTCTTGCGCATGATATGACAAATAATATTATACATTGGTATTTGGTACATTTGGGGGTATGCCTACATCGGGCTACGTGGTACTGTACAATGTTCATCAGTCCTTCTCAAACCCCTAAATTTAATGTAAAACTGTCGAGACCACCTTAATCAAAATCATTAATTATTCTTTCTTAATTACGTACTAAAATTTCATGTACTATTTCACACGGATAAATTATTAAAATGTATAGTAAATTATTGTATTTTAATATACTTTTGAAAAAAAAAACTTTATAATCTAACTTTAAACACGTATAAATACAAATAAAAATAAAACAAATAATTCACGGTTCCCCGGTAATAATATGGCCACGCTTCCTAGGGGGTCGCGGTCCTCAGTTTGAGAAGCACCGCCTTGTAGACCATAAAATATGATTTGAGCATTGTCCCGAGAATTCCATTGATTGATGCGTATACCGGAAGCTGTAGGTATTGAAAAGTTTCACGGTTTCCGGGAACATGTACTTAAATTAAATTTAAACCATTCGTATTATTTCAGTATCGGTAACTTGATTAAAAGAAGCATGTTTCCTTAACCTAGTTCATAGCTTTGGTATTTATGCATTATGGCATATGCATAATACAACAGTTCTTAATTTAATAATACAAATGTAAGTTATATTTAATGTACTACCAATTGAGATTTTTTAAAACAAAAAATATTCAAAACGTGTTCAAAAATTAATTAACGAATAAATTTAATATTCGATTAATAAAAATAATAGCATTTTTAAATTTTTATTCTAAATTTATTTTTCAAAAATTTTTTCCTTGGCATAAATTTTCGGTTTTTTGTTAACATAAAATTAGATTTTTGTGTATTTTATAATCATTGGGATTTTTGACTGTTGATTGAATTTTAAATTGATCTATTTTGACCATAGGATTATGTACATTGTTTTTAATGGAATTTATTATGGTCAAAGTTTGTGCTTGTGTTTTAAAACTGAAATCTTTATCACTATGTATATTGGAGGATGGGGGTTATAAAACTGACCATTGTACGTCCTATCTAGTTCATTAGTAGTTCTAAAAAATAATTATAAAAAATTTAGAGATTTCGTATTTACTGGTGAAATTTACGTAGGAAGAAACAAGAATTTAAGTTTAACCTTATATGATTTAATTATTTGAAAAATAAAACGAAATTTGGACAAAATATAATATTAAATCAATTTATTATATAAATATAATTGACAAACACCAAATCTGGCAACGTCGCAAGAAAAAGGGCAGGTAAAAACGTTCACAATTGTATATCACCCTAATGTTGTGCATTCCTTTCCCTATTATGTATTGAAATGTGCAAGCCTAAACGTCGCAGTTTATGATATTGTACAGAATACCAGAGTATTGTTATCGGTGATCGGAATGTTGTTCAGCAAAAAGGTAAAAATTATCCATACAGAAAAATGTGTATGTATACAGGTTTTTGGTTAGAAAACACTTGGCGTAGTGTATACTAGCAGCGTCCCAAAAAAAGGTACATTTTGCAGGTAGTAAATTCAACGTGTAACTTGAGTCCTGGTTTTAGGTCGCAACTCGACAATGCTATTTTTCCTACCTAAGAAATTATGTGTTATAACTTACAATAATATTGATCATATTGAAAATACTAAAATTGTACATGTAATTGTCTATGTTATGTATATGCAATTAACGTGGACGAGTGTCGCCAAACAATTTGCGACCTCTATAACACTGAATGCTTAGAAGAACATACCTCTGTTAAATGATTTGATAGACATATCATAAATTATCATGATTATCAGATTAACACTAAGAACGTTTAGAATTTACTGACTACAATAATACATTATAGACAATCACATATATCTGAAAATACTCAATCCCCTTCAAGTATTTGCGCATAATGTTCGTCTAGTGTATATATAACAAACAACAATCGCATATGAAGCATTTCATTCCAAATTTAACTCATATTTTTACACAATTATTCCAAATATAGGTGCATACATTTATAAATATTTTAAAATTATTTAAAATTAATCATAATTAAATACGTAGTAATAAATATGTAAGGAAAAAAAATATAGTTGATGTAACAAAAATTGTTTTTATATATCTAGAGCATGTTCAACCAATTTCATGGGTGTGGTATTTGATTAATATTGAAAATGGAAATTTGATTAATATTTAAAATGGAAACATCATATTGAAATAGTAATAATGCGTTTAAGAATATGTCTTCATATATTTAAAGAGCAACGAAATATTCTAAATATTTCTAGGATATTGCAATTACGTTTAACTTTAATTTTTGCCAACATTATTTTAAGTAAGTAATTAATAATTTTCTATTTCGTGATTTTCCATAAAGATGTAACATTTTTAAGATTATAAAATATATTTTTAAACATTTTTTAGTTTACTCTTTTTATTTTGTAGTTTAAAATTCATTCAGTTTTCAATTTTATTATAATATAGACCTACAATTTAAATAGTTTGCGATTATAGTTAGAGTTGACAATTGATGATTTAAAATTAATATTATGTTGTTTTATATATATTTTATTACTTACGAAATTTTTTTAAAAGTTATTTATAGTTTTTTTAATATTTACGTTATACATTACCTAATGTTTATGTACATAATATGTATTTATTTAAATGGATGATTGTGTAATGTAAGATAATAAAAAGTATATAATAGAATCATATCATTAATTTTCTGTGACAATAATTTGTAATATAAAATTAATGTTAAAAAACAGACGCAAATACACTCAGCTTTTTTTAACGCGAATATCTACCTATTGATAATATTCTCGGACGCAAGTAATATGCACCACCTGACGTAGCTCACTGTGGTAGCTTGTAAAAAATGCCAGCTACATGTAAATAACAATAAATTTAAATTTAAAATGTATGGAAGTATCTTCATTTGAATTGAAAAATTTATCAATTTTTTTCTATTATTATTAAATGCCACAAAATCTAAAACTTATATAATTATTTATTTTGATGGGAATATTATTTTAATCATTTAGATTTTAGACGATAGTCGCTGATGCAGTGAAACTGCCGCTAAATAGTTTTATTCGTAACATATAATGTCATTCCGGGTTGGGCGTAAAAGAACAGGGGAGAAAAAGTCACATATTTTATAATGGGACCAAGACGATGACCAATTATCCGTTTAAAACCGGTTTTACCCTATGTTAACTGGTTATCGTCTTAACTTGGTCGCACTATAGACGGTATTAAAACTGGGTTCACATTATACGCCGTGCCGCCATCGTACGTTACTTTAAGCTATCATAATTTATTGCATTAAATTATATTACAGTATCTGATACATAGGTAATGATATTTATTATTTTTGACTTTCTAATTTTAAAACATTTTATCCATAAATTATTTTCAAAATGATAAAAAACCAGATTATAGACTGCTTATTAACCAGTGGTTTTAATATCTTAACGTATGAACAAAAGAATCAATTTAAATTTTCAGCCTCCCTAAAATATTTAATCACGAGTCGCCTAGTATCCCATTGATATCGTATAGCATATATATCGACATTTTTTAAATCGCTGTTTATGACTTTCGTGCAAGCGCATGATATTATTTGGTTTAAATAATATAAATTATTGATATAACTGCATATATGATATTATGTATCACCGCACCAAAGAGGATGCCATATGCTAATTCAAACGTACTGAAGTATGTTTTCTTAGTAAGAAATCGGGGACATCACGGAAACTTCCCTTGCAATTACAACAAAAATGCCTGGACAGACAGTCCAAATACACTTTTTCCGTTTCCCCAGCCCCTCTTCCATTGAATGTAAAAATTGAATTACCAGTATTATTTATTTACCAAGAATAAGTGTCAGATTAGTGTGAAGTTGTGTGGCATTTTTTAACCCTCAACATTTGGTCGTAAAATAAGTAACAAATTAAGTAATAAACCTTATAACCGCCGAAAGAAACTGCCAAACATAAACTATAATATTAGATCCAGAGGCATATTTACGTATAGATCCTATAGGCACGGGATTAAATCAGCGACATTTTGGGAACAAAAAATTGTAGCATATTATTTTTTTTATAAAAAGTAATTTTGATTTGTGATTCAACCTAGGATAAATCAAGGATAACGCCAAGTCGCACTAGTGAGCCGGTACGAAAATTAAAGTGTGTCCCAAAACAAGGAACGGAGAGTCCAATTACTATTATGGAAATCGTGAATTCATAAACACAAATTTGTCTATAATTCCTCCTATACATATAGTATCCAATAAGTAATGATTAAATGTAAAACTCATAAGATTTATTCTTATTAATAAAAAAAGAAAAGATTGTACGAATATTTCTAATTGCAAATTTGTACAACAATAAAAGCTAACGATACATAAAATATATATCAAAATTTGGGTATCGTTACAGTATGAAAGCCGAATTCAACTCCCTCTCCTCTGAATGAGTTTTTTTCTCATTTACAAACATTGAACAATATTAAGGAACAAATATTTAAATTATAAATACCAAAGTTGGTTATTTATTTGAAGCTCCTTCACTGGGAAAAACAAAACAATTTATTCTGGTAAAATGATTGAAAAAAATATAATTAAAGATCATCAAATCCTTAAAAACTAAGTAATAATAATAGATTAAATCAAACATATTATTAATTTTAAAAACTTAAAAAATATAAAAAAGTTCATTTCCTATAATCCATTAAAAAAAAAAACCAAAATAATAATATTTTTATGAAAAACCTTTAATTTGAATAAACTACATTGAAATTATTTATGAATATTCAGAAAGCTTAGAATTGAGTCTACTTATTGTTGAATGATCTTTCACAGTTATTAATATGTCCATTATATCAGTCACATCGCTAAAACAAAAAAAAACATAATTAATATAAAACAATAATGTAGTTATTTTATAAATATATTAAAATATTTTTACTTTGCAGGTAATGGAACAGTCCGACACCATTGAACAAAAATTGCATATTATTGTTGAATCATTATTACAATGATTGGGGTAGCACTAAACAAAATAACAACAAAAATGTTATTATAATATTAATATTGATATCATTTTTTTTTAAATCTCAAAGTCACTAAATAAAAATTTAAAGAAGTTATTAAATGTATATGTATAGTAAGGACTTAAAAATTAAACTTAATAAGTACTTAAAAATAGTTTTACAAAATATAAAGTGCGTGAAATATTATTTAATTTGAAACTTATAACCTATACTCATTAAATTAAGTACTTATAGAATTTTTACAAATAATACAATTATTTTAATAGATTAATATCAATTACTATACTTTTCATATCATCACAACCCATCATAACTCATTATATTATATTATATCGCAAATAGATTGAACAAATTATTTTTATAAAAATTGTATTACATATTTATTCACATGCAAAAATGTATGTCCTTGCTATAAAAATGATCTTACTACTTTCCTTATTAATTTTCAGCCAATATTGGTTATCTCAAATATAGCAAAAATATTTGAAAAAATAATAAAAAAAGGTTTGTACATTATTTAGATATAAATAATTTTACTATTTGAAAACCAATTTGGGTTTAAACCTAATAAAAGCACAGATCAAGCCATAGCTAATGTAACAAAGTCTTCAGTTCACTTTAAGAAGAAAAAAATGTGCTAACAATCTATTTAAATCTCGCTAAAGTATTTGATACTATAGACAATGTTAAGCTTTTAAAAAAAATGCATAATATAGATATTACTGGTCCGGCTCTGTTGATTTTCAAATCTTATTTAGAACACAGAAAACAGAGGGTTAAAATAAATGATTTTATTTCTAGGAAGCAAACTATAAAATGTGGTGTACCACAAGGTATGACACTTTCTCCTGTACTCTTTAATATTCAATTAAACGATACAAAACTTCTAAAATTAAATAGCAATATAATATGTTATGCTGACTATATAGTGTTGATCTGTAATGAAAACATCTGGGACAAAATATTTAAAAATATTGAGGCTGATTTATTATCTATTAAAAACTGGCTAAGCGAAAATGGTTTATTTTTCAACTTTGATAAATTAGTCATATTACTCCACTCACTGTCTGAATACACCTTACCTACCATTAGATACATATAATACATGAAATACATGAACAAAACTGCAAAACATTAAAGCAATGTCAATATAAATCAGTTACTATTGTTAAAAACCACAAATATCTGGGTATTGAAATGTGTCATGACATGAAATGGAAAAATCAAATTATTACTATTACAAATAAGTTAAAAAAGATTATATATATATATGAAATTATTACAAGAGATATTAGACTATAAAGACATAAAAACTATTTACTTAACTCTCTTTGAATCTCTAATCACATATTGAATAATTAGTTGGGGTGGGGCATACGATAATAATCTACAACAACTTCAAAAATGTCAAAATTCTGTTATAAGAGTGGCATGTAAAAAGACTGGAGATTTCCAACAAAAAAATTATTTTAAGAATTTAATGTATTTAATATAAATAATTTATATATAAAAACCTGTTTAATTTATCTAAAAAAACATAATCTATTAGCTCCTATAGAACATAAGGTCAATACTACATACACATCTAATAACTTCTCCTTAAAATTGCCTAAGAAAATAGGATGTCGAAAAATGTTTGAGTTTGTTGGGACTCAAATATATAATTTATTGCCTGAAGATGTGAACAATTTTATCATTGCCAATATTCAAAAAATATATTACCCACTGGCTTCTTTATGAATATGATGCTACTAATTCCAAATATCATGTTTAAATATCTACAATGTAATATTCATTTTCATTTTTTTTTTCATTTAACATATTGTTTAATTTTTGCTGTTATAACTGGTTTTAAAATTTGTATGTGTATTAATAAAATAACATGCTTTAATTGTAAACAAGATAACTCCTGGGCCTCCACACGAGTTTTTAACTAGGTGAAGCCCAGTAATCTTTTTTTGATATTAAAATAAATAAAAAAAAATAATTTATCTTTAAAAGTGGATTTGCTTGCCCACGATAACAAAATTAAATAATAATAAATGTTTATTTTTCATGTAACAAATAACAACTAAAAATAAAATAAAAAAATCCAATTATTTTAAAGACAAAATTCATAGAAGTGCAATCCTTTAGGGGTTAAACTCTGGGATAAAAAATATCCTAGATACTTCAAGAACGCAAACAAATCAATTGATATAATTTTTATAGACATTAGTGTATACCTATACCAAATATTTAGATAGAAATATAACTTTTTTTCTAATATTTATAGCATCATTATATTGAACAAAGTTTTTTTTATAATCATTAAAAGTTCATATAACAGGAGTTTAATGGTATGGATTACTTATCACAGTATCACTACCAATCAGTTGTCTCAATTGTAAATCCTTATAAATAAATAATACATATATATTAGTTCATAAGCTCAAAACAAATTATTTTTTTTAAAAAAAGAATTCTATCTCAGACAATGATAATACAAATTTGAGTTGATACATGTGATGATTGTGATTGACTAATGACTACTTATTAGCTATTCAGTAGTGACCAATGAGTCAACTAATTGATAATAACATAAGCTGTTAATGTCTAACAAATAAGTATCTAACTAAAATAAAATATAATATTTAACTATTAAGTAGTATTTGACTGATGACTAATGACTATAATTTGATTAATAACTAATGAAAAATATGCAAATAATTGACTAATTTCCAAGCAAATATTATTACATTTTTTATACTTAGTATATACAAATAGTTAACTATTACTAGAATATTCATTCTCATTTGCACCCACCAAAATCAAATCAAGCCGAGTGCATTGAAAAAATTGAACATTAAACATCGAAAACATAATATAATCAAAAAATTTCGCAATATATAATTTAAATTTCTAAGTAATAAAGAAAAAAATATAATAGCTCATTCTCATTTTCAAGATTATTTTTGATAGTTGATTCATCATTAATTCATTAGACCTTGATTTAACTCATTTGGTTGGTAAATTAAGTATGCAACATTTAACCATCAATTATTTAGTTTTTTGTCAGTTGGGATCATAATTATTAATTGCTATTATTTTGACAAAAAAAAAACAGATTTGTAAAAAATCATCTATTTAAATTTATAATTTGCTATAGAAATAAGTATTATTTAGCATTATAAAAGCATAATTCATTGTACATACTTCCATATCAACTAACATATCAGAATCAACCTCTTGTGATTCTATTAGTAATGGTTGCGCCTTAATTATTTCATACAGTTGGTTACCAACTGAAATAACTCTGCCGTCGATTGTATCCCCACGAAGGACGTTTACTGTGGATTTGTTTGATTGTATGAGCTCCACTTGTGGAACTGTTATAACTGTTGATAATGTTCCTGTTTCAGTTGCTGCTACAATTCCTGACGATGATGCTGTTACTTGCACCAAATTACTATTGGAAATAATTAGCATAACATCAATAAAGTTTTTAATAGGTATCACACTAAGAATAAAATTTTCACATAAAACATTCTTTTGTATTTAAAGAGAAAATGATTCTTAAAAGTTTTTTAATGACTGGCTTGTTACATTTGAAGTTTCTACTGCTGTATTACTAATGGATTGGCATTATTGTTATTACCATTTAGCCCAGGCATTTCATCGGCTTAAAAAGTGTTCTAGGGGTCTTTCATTAAAATTATTCAGAAAAGTGATCTTAACCAAAAATATTTTTTTTTGTTTTTTAAAGAATTGATTTCAACTTATAACTTAAATATCCATTAAATTCTACTTTAGTCCATTATTTAAAAAATTTTAACTTTATTAACACAGAACAAAAAATAAAAACAAGAATTTTTCTGTTGAGAATATAAAGGTTTCATTTTATAGAAGCCATTTGTTTTACTTACGAGGAAATCCTATTATAAATCTTATTATATTATTATAGATGGAACTTTTTTATATTAATTCGTTTTATCAGTGTCACCACCATTTAGATAAAAATTATTTTATGCTTAATATTAAATTTAATACCTAATTGTAATTTGTACCACTTTAAAATAATTAATAATTTTTAGATTCCGAGCAAAGCGACATAAATATTGATTTTACAATGATGTGTTTTTTTTTTATGTACACAACAAATTGTTAAAATAATAATTTTTTACCGAATGTGTAAATTTTTTATACACCATAAAATTTTCAGAATATTTTGACCCTTTTTAAACAATTATTACAGGCATTAGAAAATTACAATTTTTTTTTTTTTTTATTATTTTTTATTATTGTTTGTGATGAAAAATTATTTACTCTGTCTTTTGGGTTGAATATGTAATGCAAAGTTCCTCATAAGTTGCTGTTAGTAAAAATTGAAAAAAAAAGTTGAGTGTAAACTCACAACGATTTTTTATGAGTGTCGATGAATTGTTTCATAACATTTGTAATATCTAGTATAATATAGGTAAGGTATTTAAATAATTAAATACTTGAGAGCAAAGCGAAAGGCTTCTTTCGTGTAATGCCACTTCTTAACAATATTTCCCGGTAATTCAAAATTAGCTTACCACCCACGAATAGTACATTTTGGATTAAAAAAAAAAAAGATTATGATTTTAAATTAAAATTTTTTTTTATAGGATTGTTTTCGTTTAAGATGATTGTTATAAATTCTGTGATCTTTTTCTTAAATTAATTTTACTTTTAATTAACAGAAGTTAAAAAAGTTTAATATAATATGTAACTAGGTACTATTATACTAGGTTTTACATTATAAAGTCAGTAACAATTTATATTATCGAGTATCAGAAAAATCTTTTTATGAATAGACTAAGAGCACATAGTTCAATAGTGGAAACGTGTTTAGAAACGAATGAAAAAAAAACTATTGTGATGGCTTATAACCAAATATTCCCCAATTCGTATTGAAATAGTTTTTTTGCAATTATATTGCATAATTGAATAAACCATTACGTTATAGAATATTATTTCATTTTTCATTTTAAATAATTTAATGCTTTTTCTAAATATTATAACCTTTTCTTTCTAAACTGTTTAGTTGATTTGAAATGGTTCTAATAATTAACACTATGTAAAATTTCCTAAATAATGATTTTTAATGACATAGAACATTTTATTTTTCTGTATTTTCATTATTGATGGACCTAATAAAACTAATTTTTACTTACTTATACTAATAATAAGTAACTATAGTATAGACTACTTGAGTATCGACTCATTGAGACATTAAACGTTTAAATGTTTATAAAACATACATATATTGTTGTTGTTTATTATTAAAAAAATAAAATAAAATATAAATATTTTAATTTCTCACATGCCTTCAAATGTTTTTCGTATGCCGCATGCATTTACCACCCCTGGTCTAGAGTTACAATGTTATTGGCATCTACTCAGATAGCAAAAATGTAATGATAATAATACTGAATTATTATTAATTCGTTATATGTATTTTAAATAATTTAGTATTATTTTATTTAAATTATATTTTTTATAATATTTTAATATCGAAAAAGCATTCATACCATATTATTATTATTTCATTACAAAAATATTATTTTGAAAGTAATAACAAAATAATACTGTATTCTTATTACTTCAATACGAGAATATTATTACTTGTAAAATAACATAATATTGTTTTATTTAGAATACATTTATAACATCATTTTTAAAATAACAACTAAGTTATACTATATTATTATTTTTTTGAAGAAGAAGAAGTCATCATACGTTTTTAAAATATTAAACCGTCGAAAGACACATGGGATTTTAGTGAAACATATTATTTTAAAAATTAGGTATTTAAATTATGTTTTCTACTTCGTTGTTTTTTGAAAAATAGGTAGTGTTTATATTGATAACTGTTGTGGTATTTGTATATGTTTAGACTCACTGTATAGTCCAATTTATACACAGTGCCCCACGAAGACCTGACATATAATGGAATAACTTTTGTTGTATTCAATATTCAAATTTTTTTTTGTCTGTTTAATTTATAGACGCTTGCGTTACATAATGTATAATATAAAAAGAATATTTTTATTTTTTAATAGTGAAAATAATAAAATTTAAAATTTGATAAACAATTTTTTTGAAAAATGTAAAATAACTAATTTGTAAATATAATTTTTAGAAAAATTTTTATGGTGAAAATATCCCTTAAAGTGCAATCGTTTATTTTCTACATTTTTTTTAAGTTTTCAGAAATTCTTAGAAAAATAAATCAACAATTATAGTCATTATAACTATAACTTATAACTCATTATAACTTACAGTTATCGGCAATAACTGATGATAGTGGTTTATTTTATTACGATAAAGAAGAAAATAATTCAAATTTCCAAAAATTTCAATAATACTGTTAACCTAATAAATCAGCGTTATGGTAGGGTTGTAAAGGAGGGAGGGGAATATAGTAGAATTCTTATTGAGCGGTTCGTCTAAATTCATCATAATATTAATCGTATTATAAATTATTATTAGACGACGATTATAATATGCAAGCGCTCGATGTGCACTCGCCGACATTTTCCTCCGCAAATGCCTACCCAACACTAAATGAGCGGGTCAATGTTTCCAGTGCACTTATCTAGGCCCCGTACTCGGTGGCTACAACGCATTTACTGGGTTTTTCCATCCGTTAATGATAAGAATATAAGATTGATATATATTGCATTGTACTTCGTAGTGCGTGCGTAATCATAGTATAAGCGATGTTTATACTCTCTACATGTGTCTAATATAGTTTTGCTCTGTCGTGAAGCCATGAGATAATGAAATAAAGTATAAACAAAAAAAAAGTTCATTTCAATATACATATATCATCATATTGTTATAGACTGTAGTGCAGACTGTGAAGTGACTAAGAATGTTTTCATGGGACACGTGAAGTCCATATTATTTAAATATTATTTATTGTTCATTACATCAAACGTCATCAACGTCTTGCCATCGTCGTATTATATTGGATTTTAATTGATTTTAATCAATACTGGTAAGATACTTAAGTATTAGTTATTAATTAAATCATATTAGCAAAATACTCAGAGTACCTAGTTGTTCCATCATATTTGTGATATTTTTATCGATGATTCAGTATCAAATCTATTTAATGTGCACGTTCTCATTGTAAGTTTATAGGTACATATGTACAAATTAATCATTTCTATATAATATAAAATATATAATTAATATCTAGTAATAATGGCACTATGACAGCAATACACAGATAAGTACATAAATTTACATTTTCATTCATTTTTAAAAACTAAAGATGCATTAAAAATAGTAAGTTTGAGAGATTTATATACGCATTTACATAGTAAAACTAATATCATAATATATATAGGTACCTAAGTAATAAAGCTGTTAGATACCTATGTACCCACAGAATAAATTAAAAAAATTGTATGTTTTTAAAGTAGGTATGTAATATAATGAAATTAATAAAAATTCTTGCAGTTGGTCATTAAAAAATGTACAAATATTAAGTATTAAGGGACTGGTTTACCTAAGTTTAAATTAATATTGGATATCCAATTAGGGATGTATTGGGCAGGTGAGCAAATCAGAGCTCTTCATATTTAGGTTTTGGATATGTATATTACTTATTTAATAGTAAACAACAATTTTATTTCACAAGTATGGTGTAGGTATGAATATGTGGTAAGTATATTATATTAACTAGGTTTTCACCTAATTTATTAATTTAATCATAGATACCTAAAAATGTATTTAATAGAAGTAAACTAAGTATAAAATATTAAATTATCTAATTAGTTATTAACATATTTTGTCTGATTAACAAATTTAATGACTATATAGGCATTAACATAATATACCTATTTTATATTTCCTATTGTTTAATAACATTCAAATTCAATTTATTTAGACATTTTTAGTATGTCAAATAATAGAACCAAAAGGCATAGGATTCGAGAAGAGCTTGACTCTGTTTTATATAAATATGAAAATGTCGATGAAAAATATACAGAAAATAATACAGCTTCTCTAAATATTCAAAATGAAATTACTGCTGTTCAGTTACTTAATACTTCTAAAATATGTCCAGCCAAGAATAAAAAAATATCAATACAATTGGTTAATATTCCTGAAACATCTATTCTAAATGGTACTGATAATTATTTTTATTGTAATCCATTGCTAATACCTACTCTAGTACCTACTGCAGATCTATGCTCAAAAGTAAAATGTAGACTTGTTGAATGGGCAGTTAATTTTAATATTTCGCAAAATGAGATAAATGGATTATTGCCAATTGTTAAAAATATACCTGGCTTTTCAAAAATGCTAATAGATTCACGAACAATATTAAAAACAAGAATTACTCTGGAACGTGCTTAAAATCTTAAAACTGTCGAACCTGGTTCTTATTATCATTTTGGTTTAGGTTTTGCTATTAAATAACATTTTTGTTATACTGAAATAGGTGATACTGATGTAATTAAAGTGGTAATTGGAATCGATGTACTACCTCTATCTAAAAGTAGTTGTAGTCAATTTTGGCCTATTTTTGGTTACATACGCCCTCTACAAAATTTAGTTTTTCCTATTGGTATATACTGGGGTCATGAAAAATCTAAAGACACAAATAAATTTTTAAGAGATTTTGTTAATAAAGTTAATACATTGATACATTTTGGTATAAATATTAATGGTACAACCAAACAATCTAAATAATAATCTAAAAATCTAGCTTAGAAACAAAAAAATTATCTTCTTCACTTTTGTCATTAAGATGCTCTATACTTTGTGAGTTTTCTCGCAAGTCAAGAGGGTTATGTGATTTAAATAGATTCAAAGCTACTGAATTTCGTCAAATATTAATTTATACTGGCTCATTTGTCTTTAAAAACATTTTAAATAATGACTGCTATAAAAATTTTATTGCATTGAATATAGCTATGACTATTTTGTTGTCAAACAATATGGACAATTATGTAGAATATGCTTAAAATTTATTAAATTATTTTATTCAAAACTATGAACCCTTGTATGGAAGACATTTAATATCCTTTAATATTTTTGGGCTAATTCATATTACAGATGACTATAAAATATTTGGTCCTTTGGATAATATTGCCACTTTTTCATTTGAAAATTATTTAAAATAATTTAAAAAAATAGTACGTAAACATGATAAGCCACTGCAATAAATAATAAAAATATTGAATGAAAAAGTTCTATTAAAGTTAAAAAAACCTGATAATAATTTGATAAAACGTGAAGAACTGAAACATAAACTTACTGATTGGACCTCTTTTAGAAAATATTGTGGGAACACAATATAAAAAGTTATATTTAAAAAATATAAAAATTAAAGTTGGATCTAAACCTGACTTTTATATACTAAACAAATCAAATTAAATTATAAAAGTTGAAAATATAGTTAACCTACATGAAACAAACAACATTATTATTATTGGAAAAATGTTTGAAACTAAAAAAGCTTTTTATGATAATCCTATAACTTAAACATTTTTAAACATTTATGAAGTGAATGATTTATCAGAAAATTATAGTATTGGTCTTATAATTGTATAAAAACGAAAATTATATTATTTGAATTGGATGGAAAAAAATAGTTTATCCAATTATTCATGCTTTAACTGATATCTAACTGATAACATCTGATAATATCTGTTAAAAAAAATATATGTATATATTTTTAATGTAAATATTATATATCAAAAAAATTATATAAGGTAGGTACCTATCTATAATATTATTGATTTTTTTATTAGTAATTTAGCATTAGTCTTTAGCTTTTAATATTATAAGTTAAACTTAAAACTTAGGTATTTTATTTTTATTATTAAATAATATTAACAATATAAATTGTTGTGCAAACATTATTTAAATATATTGTTAATATTAATTAACAATTACATAACAATATATAATATTAATATATTAATATTTTATTTTGAATTTTTAAACTATTGGTGTTGCTTCATATTATAAAAAGTGAGTGTTTATCATCTCCCAAAAATAAAAACAAAAAAATCATCTGTTGCATAAAATTATCTCAGTTTCAAGAAAAACCTTTTAAACCAAGCACATTAATTGTTAATGACATTTATATTATATTATGTGTAAATGTGAGTCCAAATAGTATACATTTATAATGATTTAGATATATTGGAAGCAAAGTCTCCAGAAAATTCATATAAAACATCAGTTATATATAATAAATCTTCATCACCATTTAAAGTAATATCACCAGAAAACCACCAGAAATTAACTCCTACAGTACACAAAGAAATATTGGCATTTTCACCTGTAGAAACAGTAATAATGGTTTGTACATATTTTTAAAAATATTGCTTACAGATAACAGATATTAATATTTAATAAAGTAGTTAAAATTATTTAAAATATATTACCCTAAAAAATAAACATTACCTAGGGAGACGTATACTTAAGAAATAATAATAACAGTATATAATATACGTGTTTTTATATAATAAGTACTATTATGAATTCAGTAGTATTTCAAAACTTTTTTTGTCCGATTTGAAATGGTTGTACTATAATATTTATTTTTAGTCAGGTTTATAATGCACTGAATAAATATTATTGCATCTATAAATGTTTAAAATATGCTACCTATATTTAGTTATACATTATTTAGTATTTTTTACACATTTTTTATAATATTTTTTTGTGTAAAATTAGTTCTATAACTTTTGAAGAATATAAAACTTAGTTTTAATTCAGTTATTTAATTTTCTTAGAAAACTTATTGAAGAAAATTTTTGGAGTGGTTTTAAAAATAAGATATGATATTGAGGCAGTTGCACAGAGACAAAATGAGTTGGAAATAATTATATTTAACCAAAATCAATGAAAAGATGGACAAGCTTTATTTGAAGATCAAGGGGATGAATTTGAATTCTGTGTTCCAATAACAAATGAAGCTTCTTTAAACAATTCTGTACAATAATTTAAATCAAATGTTGTGAGTGTGAAATTTATACAAATGTATATTCTATTAAATGTTTAAAAAATTTCAATATTTATATAGATATTTAAATATAAATTAATGATTTATGTTATAGATCAACAGGTTGATGCATTTATTACATAAAACATTAGTGTCTACAGTATGCCAAATGTTGCATAATTTCTTTGACGACAAATTTTTAACAGAATACAGTTTATGTAGGCAAAAAAAAAAGATCTTTTTTCATTGAGAACATGTACTGTAATTTTTGGTAAGATTAAAATACTTAATTATCTCTTATATTATAATATGAAATATTGTTTGAATAATGCACAAATTAGGCGCATGCATACAAATACCCTTCAAAGTTAATGTAATTTAAAGACGATTAAAGTATTATACACATTAAATACTATTATAGTTCTCTAGTTATGAATAAAATATTTTATTTTATTTCTGTTGTAGATGCTGTTCGTAAAATAAAGGAATTTATCAATTGCACTAATATGGAGATAGAATCGCCAATCAAAATCTATATTGCTGGTACAGTTTTTAGGAAAAAAAATAATTTGTTTTTAATAATAATAATTATCTATATTTTGTTTACTTGCAAGTTGGCAGTTGCTATACGTTTATAAATAAATTCCTAGTATTTTACATATATTTTATTTTCTTATTATAATTCAAATAATTTTTATTGATCATTATAATTTAATAAATATATAATTTGTAAAGCATTATTATAATCTAATATATATAATTTTTTATCATTATTATAATCTAATAAATATATTATTTTAGTATTATTATTTAAAAAATGTTATAATATGGGAAATCAGGTCAAAAAATAATACTATAATATAATTATATTATTGAATCGTATTTGTTATGAAAAAAATCTGTAAAAATAATATTACTCTTTTCATAATAATGTTAAAATAATATTATTTTAATATTAATATAGTGGTGATTTGCTGTCTGGGTATGTCAACCAACTGTGACTGAGGAGTAAGGATGAAAATAATAGCAAAAATAGTACAGATACAAAATCTCTTTTAGGAGGAATCTTAACATAGGAAAATTGGGTATAAATTGTATTTTTTATGGAAGTTGAACAGTATCTGTAACAGTAATTAGATAAAAAAAAAAACTTACTTCAAAGTCCCATCTGGATGTTTAGCTCTGTGTTGAATTTTTTTATCAGAATTGATAGGAATTTGAATAGCTTTTGTTACCAATCTTTTGTCTTTGGATTGTTTTTTAGTTGATAAATCGACAGGATCTTTAAAAATTGAATTAATAGAACATTGAAAATGAGCATTATTAATTAATGATGCCAGGTCTCTGTTATAATTATTAATAAGAGTATCAATAACTATTTGAAAATATTTCCTGTTTACTGTTGACACAAAAAATATTGGCAATCTATCAATGACTCTGGGGTCAGAACGACGACTATTTTCAATCACTCTAAATATATTAATGCAGGCAGATTGAAATTCCCATGACTGAAACATTGAAAAAATTAATTTGGATTGATGAAATTCACTGTTTTTCAAACTATTCATTAGTAAAAGTGCAAGATCATCGAAGTGGATAACTTCTTTAGATTTTGAATGATCCAAAGCTCTAAACACGTTCAATATACTCAAAAAGAACATTTGAAATACTGATTTAAATTCCAAATCAGCAAAAGATGATATATCATCTATAAAATGTTTATTCAATATTGTTTCCAATATTTTTTTATTTTTTGCTTGTAATTGGTAGTAAGCATTTTCTTTATTAATATTTACACTTAAATGTATTTTATTAATATCTTCATCTATTTGTGCTCTGTTATGTTTATTGAATATTAAAATTATGTCAAGTATATTTGCAATGGTTACAATAGTATCTTGTCTGGATTTGCTGAAATACTTTTTATATAATTTTTCAATATCAAATATGTTCTCTATTATATAATTGTCATTTAATTTGGTCTTATTTAAAGAGAGTTCACGAGGAAGTTCTAATTTATTCTTTTTATACATAAAATTTTTGGATGTTGTATTCATGTACAATTTCAATTTATCATCATTCATGAGTTTTCTTGAATCGATGACCGAGAGTTTGTTACGAACTTGAGAAGCCGAAGAATTTACAGATTCAGTAGATTCTGGACAATCAATTTCCGTGGTCACTATGTTAGTACTGGTAGAAGCAATTTCTTT
The DNA here is from genome assembly GCA_014851325.1 of Pentalonia nigronervosa. NCBI lineage: Eukaryota > Metazoa > Arthropoda > Insecta > Hemiptera > Aphididae > Pentalonia > Pentalonia nigronervosa. The sequence continues at coordinate 20,706 of JACXSJ010002279.1, read as the reverse complement.
ATTGTGTTTTAATGAAGACTTGAATTGTGATTTAAATGTATCAGTTTTAACTACACTAGATAATACCAATTTCGAATCACAGATTCTATTTGTATTCATCTTCAATTTCTTTTGAGCAGGCTCGTTGTCTTTAGAATTATTATTCTTAGTTTTAGTTGAGTTCCTAAAATTAATTAAAATTAATAACTTAAATAAGTCTTTTGAAATTAATGTTTTGAAAATGTCAAATTATTATTCATAATTACAAATTACCATATATTTTACAAAGTTATTTAAAAATTATTTAAATTAAAAATAATATTTGTATTTTATCACACATTTTAATTAAGTTCTATATAACTATTTTTGTGCAACATGGCTTAATCATTCATTTTGATGGGATATTAGAATATTTCTAAGACATGGTAAATCACAAAAGGTAAAAATAAAATTTGTACGAATTCATTCAATTTGAAGAAAGTTCAGCTTGGATTTGGTTCGCCCTCTCATCCAGGATCGTATATATAGGAGGGGGCACGGAGGTCTATTATCGCCCTTAGTGGAATTTTAGGAGTGGTAAACTTTTATGAACTTTTTTTTGTGTTTAGCAAACTTGTAATAATTATATAAATTTTTTTTTCTTATGTATTGTTTTATCGATTTATAGTTGAAAATTTAACTGAGGTTTATTATGGAGTATTCTCTCAAATTAATTTTTATACGAACGCTGAACGATTCCTTGGTCAACTGACTACGACAATATGGCATTACACATTTACACAAAACGCAGAATGCAGCCCATAGGTTAGACTAACAGCTTAGCAATCCTTGCTATTAAACCATCAATAACAAATAAATTCGATTTTAGTGAAATAATAAGTATATTTGCTTAGAAACATGTGAGAAGAAACAAATTGTAATTATAAATTTAAGTTTAATTTATTTATTTATTTTAAAAAATTATTTAATTTTTACATTAAATTATATGTGAACCTATTTTATACTGTTAATATATTATGACTATTAATAATTAATAAAAAAATAAATGTGTTGAATTGTTTATTTTGATATAAATTTGGACTTTTTATTATTTAGATATATATTGTATATAAAGAATTTATTTATATAATATTTATAATATTATGTACCAAATACATGTAAGTACTTAATATATTAGGTAGGTTAGGAAAGTTAGGAAGTATTAAATAGAGTTAGGAAGGTTTAGGTATTTAAGTATATTTAGAATTTCCATTGCAATTGATTTAAAAACCTTTCAACGTGCACTGATCGCTAAAATTTTCCTGATTAACCGGTCGGTGCATCCTAATTGAGTCCTTAACACTGATGCAACACGATTGCGCATTTTTTCCTTTTTTTGACCAAACTAATTATAAAACGATTGCGTCCCGATCCTTTTTTACCTGATATCTCAACACGATTGCACATCAAATAATATATGTATAGTATGCTACATATAATTTATGTACAACATAAAATAATCTATACAATACATATTATGTTCCATAATTTTCATATACAAGCACTCAATAACTAATTATTAATTCACAATTATCCTTCCCAATAATTACAGACTTAGGATTTATAACAAATAATCATCGTTGGTTTGGTGATAAATTGTTTTTTTTTCTGAATTTTATTTCTAAATAATATAATAAAATACATAATATTAACAATATTAAAGTCAATAATTAATATTTTTTTTTTTGGAATTTTTTAAAACAAAAATTTAGAAAAAAACAATTTTTAACCAAGCCAACGGTGATAATTTGTTGTGAATCCTAAGCCTGTAATAATTGGGCAAATTATGAATGTATATAAAAATTATAGAAAATATGTATTATATATATTATTTTATGTTAAACATAAATTATATGTAGTATACACATAATCATTTGGTGTGCAATCGTGTTGTAATTGGTCGGGTCAAAAAAGGAAAAGTGCGCAGTGGTTTCAGTCACAAACACATTAACACAGGGGGTTAATCACAGATGGTATACTACTTAGGTCCCGGATTTTTTTAGGTACTATACAAGTGGTGTCCTGAATTGTTATAGGTAAGTAATACAAATATACAATACGAGCAATTGTAGACTCTCCCCGGTTTTTTTTAGTACTACCTGACGGGTATATGTAAACTCTCCAGGGTATACTTCAGTACTACTTGAATGGTACATATAAACTCTCCCGAGTTTGTAATAACTTTTTTTATATATTATAATTGTATTATTTTAATTTAATGTTTAAAATACAGTAGAACCCGTTTAAGACAATCTCGCTTAAGACGATTTCCCGCCTAATACATTCATTTTTTACGAGTCCCTTAATTTTGACGTTTAACATGTGCACTTGATCATATTAATAAGTTAAGAAGATTAATTGCATCTTTTGACAATGCCGATGAAACATTATATTATTTTAATAAAATTAAGGACTTCCTCTATTTTAAAAATATAAAAAACATGAAACAAACAAAAATCGATGATTTTTTGAAGTAAATAATATAAAATAATATGTAATATGTGTATATTATAATTAATATATATGTAATATAAATTTAATAACTCAAAAAACAAAAAATAATAATTCAGTAAAAAATATAATATGTATAATTTATAAAATACATATGTAAAAAATTTTTTGTTTCCGTGAAACACGATTTACCGTTTAATACGCTATTTTTAACTAGACCTTAGGAGAGCGTCTTAAACAGGTTCTACTGTAATATGAACATATTGATTTAAAAAAGACTTAAGGTGTCTAATTTTCGTTCTGTATAGTTTATACATTTTTGTGATATAATTTTTTTTTATTTTTAGTATAAGAGTTTTTTCTTATTTTATTTTGTTTTTCGTAACTTTGAACTTTTACGTAGATTTCAGTTTGAAAATGTTTTAGAGCATTAATAAATATAAATAGAGATGGATGAGTACTAGAAAAATATGAATTAAAATGCTAATGGAATGATTCACAAGTGTTTTTTTTGTTTTTGAAGTTAATGATGATGCTGAAGCCCACATTATTATAGAGAACGATGCATCAGGTAAACATAATGTTAACCCGGGAGAGTTTACTAGTTTTAAAAATAGATTTGCTTGATTTTTAACATTTTAAGTATATTTTATTTTGCATTGTATATTTGTATTACCTAATTTTATAATTTTATCATATTTTGTAAAAAATCCTAATAAATAGTATTTTTATTGGCAAAAAAACATTTTTAACCATACCTGTGGTCAAAAATAGATCATAGGTAATCCTAAGTATGTCAAAATGGGAAGGAATACGACAGTGTAGTGTAGTATTTACCTACCGAACAAAACCCACACCTAATTCGGATAAGTGAAAGTTTGGATATTGGAAATTATTTTAAAAAATACATTGTATGTATACGTTTATGTACATATGTACATCTTGATATATATTTAATTCATATTATTATAATCCTACATATCACAAAAAAAAAACATACAAGTTTTATTATATTATGTGTTTAATTTCCATTATTTAGGAACATATACATTTATTAATTACATAGGAACATACACATATTTAACATAAATTTATAGTATTTTTTTGAAAAAATTATCAATTTTCATTTGACGAAAAGTTGTGACATTCGGAAACGACAATTGCAGTTTGGATAATAGAGGATTCATATAACGAAGGTTCGGATAATCAAGGCTCTACTGTATTCTTTTATAAAGTTAAAGTATATATATTTTTTTTTTTGTTAATAAAAGACTTATTAATAATACTTACTAGAATAATTTATTGTGACGTTCCATATAATTAATTTAAATGGAAAAATGTAAATAAGATATTTCTATTTCTGTACTATTAATCATATTTTTTTCAAAATTATATGTTTTAAAATTTTTTTAGAGTTTTTTTAAAAGTTTGGTTTAATTGAATATAAATTTTGAATGTGCGGTTCCGCAAATCATGAAACAAAATCAAATTTTTATAAATTCGTTAAATTTAATATAAGTTTGGCTTAGGTTTGGTTCGTCTTCATAAAATTAGAGTTCGTATTATTTCTAGTACCTACTCATATGTAAATATAAAAAGCAACTTACAATTTATAATCTTGTATGTCTTTTTCAGATAAATTTACACAAGGAATTGAACATTCCTTATAAACAATCTCGGGTATTAAGTTTTTTTTATTCTTTCTGGTATTCATTTTCGTTCTGTAAAAAAAAAATAATTTTATCAACATGAGATTCTAATACAATGTCCACATTCATAGAGTATAATATTTATAACAATATTTTTTATGATCACTGTTTTTAACATGTACAGCTATTTTAATTAATATTTTTTTTTGGTACCAACTAAAATATAATTTTAAAGAAATATTTGTAAACTGATTTAACATTTCAAATAAAAATAATTACAATCAATTTAAATGAATAAAATGAGCAGAACCGTGTAATAGTGCACATGATATTAAGCATAGAAATAAAAATAATATTTGGATAAAAATATAATATAAGTTATTTCTGTTAGTGGAATATATATATTTTATTAATACATATCATATATTATATATTTAATATTTAACTATAATACATTTAAATAGCATCTAAATATTATTTTTTGTATAGTTTGCAGTGTGAATACAAGGGAGAGTGTGATCGCCCCCTCCTCCAAGGCCGTGTTTTTTATGTTATTTGTATACTCTTATATTGGGCCAGAAGCTGATATTTTTATTTTTATGATACTACTGGATGTGGGAGTAATTATGATGTATGATCGGAATGTTTAGTATGAAAGTAGCATAAGCTAAAAATGTATTCTATACTCGTTTAATGCAAAGTGGGTCTTTCTCGAGAAAAGGGAGCCAAATAACTACATCGAATGGTTTAACAATAGAAGCACGTTGTAATAGATGGTTATTAAAAGTATATGGACGCATTACGGAAAAGCTAGATCTAGAGAAAGAAATTATTTGACACTTATTAAAATTAAGAGTAATACCAGCACTAGTAACCCAGAGATTGAAAATGTCTAGTTCAGCCTGAAGAATTGGGCAATTAAGATGGGAGTCAATTTTAGTAAAAAATGTTATGTCATCAGTATATAATAGAATTTTTTACATTATTTAAGTTCAAATGGTTAGTAATTGAATTGATAAACAGACAGAATAAAAATGTGAATTCAAATAACTGCCTTGAGGAACTCCAGACGAATCATCAACTAGACTCGAGCAATTATTAAGTTTTATGAACTGGGATGTACCTATGAAATAAGAAGTAAGTCAAGATAGACGTGCCAATACCTTAGTTCATCAGTTCTATAGAAAGTAAATTGTGATTTACAGAATCAATAGTTTTTGAGAAGTCGGTCATAATGACGTTGATTTGAGAGCCAGATTCAACACACTCGAAAATATAAAGAGAAAAATATATATTGCAAGTTATAGTTGACTTGCCAGGCCGGAGTCCGTGTTGTTTATGGATAAGTATATGATTGGGGCTACGTTTAATGCAGTTGTAGATAAGTAGTTTAAATAGTTTTTATAAATGTGGTAAAGTGGAGATTGGTCTGTGGTTAAATACGTCAAATGGTTTGCCGATTTAAAAATAGGTTTAATAGAGCTGATTTTCCATATTGGAGGAAAGATACTTTTGTAAATGGAATATCGGAAAAGAATAAAGATTGGAAAAAACAAAGGAACAATTGAAGAATAGACAAGCAGATATTTTCTCAAGACTGGGTGATTTAATATTACGAAGTGAAGTTAGGGCATTAAAGACGTCGTTAGGTAAAAAGAAACAATTAAGCGGAAGATGAAAAGGAAGGCATTTATCGGGTGAAGAAGATCTTTACTGCAACTATACCAAAAACCATATTTTTTTTTGTATGTCGCTAAGTCCCAAAACCTTTTTTTTATAAATCTATTTATTTTTATTGGATATAATATGTGGACTCGTGAATTTATAGGTAATGAATTGCAACTTTCCGGTGATGGAATACAATTACGACTCTCGAACAAAACATTACTGACTGGTCATCATTTTGTCAAGAAGTCACATATGATGCAATGATTATTTAAAAATTAAAGATAGGTGGATTTGGTCTCATTATTGAAATTGAAGAATTTAAATTTGGCCGTCGAAAACATCATAGAGGTCTATCATAGAATCGAAGGCCAATGAATTTTCGATGGTTACGAGCGTGAGATTGGTAATTGTTTCATAATCTGGGTAGAAGGATAAAACTTTTTAGCCGCTATATCAAGTATTTTAAAACCGTGAACAATTATCATATGGATTGTTGGAAGGTACTTTTTTTTGAACAGTTAAAATATACCAAATATTTCAGGAATAAAAATAAAACAGAAAACGAAAAGAAGAGAAACGCAGAAAAATCTGCTGAAACAGTTAGGATAAAAATAAAATGGCAGCTACCAACGCAATAGGATGGAGCATGGTCTGCGAATACTGGACCATAGCTCTCAAAAATATGAAAAATGTTTAAATCAAAAAGTTCTCATCACCTAAGAATCCTATAGCAATCCTGTACTCAATTCTAGTACAAATAAAAAGTAGTTAATTATCAAGTTTCATTAAATATTTTAATTTTAATAATTAATTAAAGAAAATTATTAAAATATAATAGGTCAACATAATATAAGAAATATATATTTATTAATTTAAATTTGTTTAAACTTAACATTTTTAAAAAATTAAAGATAATATATCTGTTGTGTTTTTAATTATTAATTTATTTTTGAATTGTTACAATATATTAAAGGAAATGTTTTGAATATATAAATTAAAAAATGTTATTGTAAAAATATATTTGTTTATTATTTCTTTAACTTTATAATTACCTATTTAATATAATATGTCATGTGATAAGTTTTAACTTTTATTATTTCAAGATATAAAATAAAAATGAAAAAGCGAGTATACTTATAATTGGTGGTGAAGGTGAAGTGTAAAAATATATGTATATACTATAGGTAAATATTATATAAATATAAATCCTGTATTTTTATTTTAAAATCTGAGTACTCAAAGTTAAAATGTACATTTATTCATTTCGTAATCGTTAATGTGACAAGTACGTACCCTTATTTCGAAAATGACGCTATGAGTGAAAAATATCGTCAGCAACTTGGATTACTGGATAAACGCAGAGGAACGAATGACGCGTGCAACAAACAACTACGGACTAACGGACAATTAGTAAGGGTATCGGTACCACTCGCCAGCATATCGACTGAAACATCGATTCTATTGCTCAACGGTCATCGTAACAACTAAACTATCGATATAAACCTACATATTGATAGTAAATAAAGGAAATTGATATATTTTATTTTATCGATAGATTTAATCGATAAAACCAAAATATTTACTTTATTTAATATTTAGTATTGATACCTATAAATTATCTGCCCGTCCGCCATATGGTCGCGTACGTGTCCGGCCGTCCAACCCTCCCCCTTCCATGTCTATTACACACGTTCCCAGCCATTCCTCCTCCCCACACATATGTACTTATCACATACGTGCTACGCCTCTCCACCGCCCTCCCATTCTTATTACATGCATGCCAGGCCTCCCCTCACATACCATCCATACCTATCAAGTACATCCCGGACATTTCTCATCCTATTCATGCTTATTACTTACATGCTGTGCCCCCTCTCCACCAACCATGTCTATCCCATATGTTCCAGACCTCTCCTTCCCCCCACCAGAGTCTAGTCCCCTCCCATCCATGCCTTTCACTTACGCGCCCATCCTTTCCCGTCCCATATAGCTTATGCTATTGCGCGCGCGCTCTATTTCTCCCGATCGCACACGTACGCGACGTTGTTATCACCTGTTATAATTGTCAACGTATCTCTTCATTGTTATCGTATCACCTGTTGTCATTGTTATCGTATCACTTGTTGTCATTGTTATCGTATTACCTGTTATTATTTTTGAAATATTATATAAGAATTAATAATATTATATAACCATCACTCGATATTCCTTAAGTATTATTAAAAAATGCGAAAGGCCGAGCACTACTACTACTACTACTACTACTACTTCTACTACTACTACTACTACTACTACTACTACTACTACTACTACTACTACTACTACTACTACTACTACTACTACTACTACTACTACTACTACTACTACTACTAGTACTACTACTACTACTACTACTATTGCAAGATAACGAAATGTTTAAAATTTCGTAATATACACGTGCGTATCTGTAATACGCATGCGTGTATACACGCAATAAAATATTCGAATTATTATATACAAGTGATAAAGTGATACTCATATGCAGATAAAAAATAAACATTGGTAACTGATTACGCGAATAAAATATATGTTGATCATATGAGTGATATGTATGTTGTCGCGGGCGCAGAGAAATACATGTTGGTTACGTACGGATCGGGCAGTGGGTAATATTGTTATGTCTATAAACACTACTCAAAATATTTATATTAAAATACACTTTCAATCATGATTTAAAGGTTTTATTTACTATAACATCCTTATTTAATGGTTTTGTTTATTGCATACAGGACATTAAAAAGCCACTAGAAGTTGAACACTTTTGCATTTCGTAATAATACTTTAGGAATATCGAGTGATGGTTATAATATAACATATAATATAATATTATATTATAATATTATTAATTCTTATATAATATTTCAAAAATAATAACAGGTAATACGATAACAATGACAACAGGTGATACGATAACAATGAAGAGATACGTTGACAATTATAACAGGTGATAACAACGTCGCGTACGTGTGCGATCGGGAGAAATAGAGCGCGCGCGCAATAGCATAAGCTATATGGGACGGGAAAGGATGGGCGCGTAAGTGAAAGGCATGGATGGGAGGGGACTAGACTCTGGTGGGGGGAAGGAGAGGTCTGGAACATATGGGATAGACATGGTTGGTGGAGAGGGGGCACAGCATGTAAGTAATAAGCATGAATAGGATGAGAAATGCCCGGGATGTACTTGATAGGTATGGATGGTATGTGAGGGGAGGCCTGGCATGCATGTAATAAGAATGGGAGGGCGGTGGAGAGGCGTAGCACGTATGTGATAAGTACATATGTGAGGGGAGGAGGAATGGCTGGGAACGTGTGTAATAAACATGGAAGGGGGAGGGTTGGACGGCCGGACACGTACGCGACCATATGGAGGGCGGGGATCTGTGATTTGCGGAATTTGCGGGGAAGCCAGAACTCCCTAAATATATATATATATATATATTAACATAATTATAAAACAACAAAGGCAATTATGTATACATTATACAGTATTCTTTTCATCTATCTTCGACCACATTTCATCAAATTTACTTTTGTGTATGTTTTACCTATAATACCTTAGAGCTACAATGTTAACTGTATTCAAAGAATCCTTAGAATATTGTCTACCTTTATTTAATATATAATTAATTTCATTGACATATAAAAAAAATAATAATCAAACAGATATTGTTACATTTTATATATAAAAAAGCTTTGAACTCTTACAGTCATTTTTCAGTTGTGTGGTGACAGAATCCATCAAAACACTAACTTACTTGAGGATAGAAACGTACAAGTGTTATTATAGGATTTTGAGGGATGCTGAATGTTTGGAATCACGAAATAATCGATGTATAAACCTATCAGTTGAAAGCTTTGTAACATAACATGTCTATGTGTCTTATATGTGATAGATTGCATGGGAGGATAAAGTCAAGGTCACGGTTAAAGTAATTTGCTTATGCGAATGATGTGTTGTTGATTTTGTAAGTGAAAGATACAGTATAGAGCGTAGGCGAATAAAAGTGAATGTATAGCATTTGGGATTGTTTAGAAAGAGTTTAATTGACTTACCTCAGGCAACCAATCTGTTGAAATATTTTTGAAAAAGGTGATAGTCAGAGATTAAGTTGACACGCAGGTAAATCTTCATATCATCGAAAAAAATTAAGAGTTTGGTATAACGGAGCATCGAAGGAGCAGAATTTATGAACAAAGTAACAGGACAGAAATAGGCGAAGTATTTTTATTTAATTCATATAACTGAGTTATACGTGTTCATTTTACGGGTCAGCCAGCTTAGTGAAATAATAAATGTACATAATATACATATTATTGGAATACTAGGAAGATACAATAAAAATGCATTTAAAATCGTTCCCCGATATTGTACCGGTTACGATAAACATTTAATGTGAGCACAATAGGGATTGAAAATAAACCTAAATGCACGTGTGAGTACTGCACGCACATTATTCTGTAAAATTCTTAAAGAGAAATCGCCGTACATAATATTTGACGCGCCTTTTTCAGTTTTGAAGAGAATAGCCGACGCCATGTGTGGCTTTATCGGCAGATGTTTTTTCTTTTTTTTTTATAACTACGATAACATTTATAGTCCGTATTGCAGGGCTGTGTTATTATTATTATTATTATTATTATATATCCTTAAATGGTTATTTTTACATACAGTGACAATATATTTTAAAACGTCATTTTTAATCTTGACGAATGTTTGCGGAGCAGCATGTATCTGTTGAAAACCCAAGGAGAAATCGCTGTACACAATAATGTTCGACTTGTCCTTTTTGGTTTTCATGTGGGTGGCTGACGCCATTGTAGGTGTATCGGCAGATGTTTTTTCTTCTTTGTTATGATATTTACGACATTTATTGTCATGTTGCAGGGTCTGTGTTATTATTATTATTATTATGCACCCTTATAATGGTTTTTGTACCTATGGTGATAATATATTTTAAAATTTCATTTTTACGCCTATATTACGATGTTGGTTGCTTACAAAATATACATTATCGCTGAGATTCTGAAAATATAAATGATTTATTTATAATATGGTATTTCATATGAAACCAATAATTGGATGAAGACTGTGTATAATAATATCTATTAATATTGTTTAATTACAGATTATTATTTGTTATTCATATATTAAATGTTGAAAATAAGTTTGGATTTTTTATAACACAATTTAAACAAGTTAGTGCGAGGGAAAAGCCCTCCCTCCACGGGTTTGCTTAAAAATTATACACCCTTTCCAAATTTAAAATACAATTTCCTGCTATATTGGGTGCAATAATTACGCATATTACGTGTTCTATAAAAGAGAAAAGGAATTAAATTCCTTAATAAATGTTATTAAATCCGCGCGAGTTTAATGCAAAACACGTATAGTATTCTATATCTCGTATAGTTTGTTGTCTATGAGTTTCATATTGTAGTGAGATATGAACAGATAATTAAATAAAATAATATTAACAAATAATTTAAATCAAATATTAACAAATAAACAAAATAATTAAGGAAATATTTCGTTGGAGCTCAGCGTAGCTTAAAAAATTAATTTCAACTCACTATATTAATGCCAAGTAGTCCATGGACTATGAATTAAGAACACAATCCCAGAACAAAATATCTGCTAAAAAATATTTCTGGTCAAAATATTTCTGAGAAAATGCCTTGGTAAAAAATATAATAAAATATATATCCGGAAAAAAATATTTCTCCTATATAAAATATTTCTTACAAAATCTCTCAGAAGTAGGAAATAACTTGGTTATAAAATCAATCAATAAATAAAATCGTTGAAGTTACTACTAACCTATATATTATATATTTAATACCTTATTAGGTAAACAATTTGAATTAATAAATATATAAAAACTTTTAAGTTGCAACTAACGTCCTGTTCATAATTTTATAAAAAATATCTAATAATCTAAAATTCAAATAAACAAATAGCATTTTATAAATTGCAATTAACTTGTTCATAATTCTCTAATAGATTAAAATTTTATATTGTTCGCAATTATTGTTCTTAAATATTTCAAGGCATTAAAATAAAGATTAAACGCCTTTTAAAAGATCCAATTCTCATAGCTATAGGCAAGAGTTTCGCGGGTGTGTCCCAAAATGACCTTATTAATGTTCCTAACGCGTTCCCAAAAACAAAGGTCATACTTTGACATGGCCCAAGTGGATACCAATTAATTTAGAGTTACCCAGAGTGCACCACGAGGATTAAAACATAAATTTTATTTTAAACATTCAATTTTTAATGCCAAAAAACAAGAAAATACGATTTAATTTGTTTATTATTCAATAAAAGAAATACCAACGGTATGTAATAATACCAATATTTAAACCGTGAATGGTAAAAAGTTGTAAATAAATTTAAACACAGTTTAAATACATATATTATAGAATCTACATATAATATTGTTTTTACGTTACATAAAGTAGTTACATTTTTTTTTACATAAAAACATAATCAATTTATTTTAACTGTTATTAACTAGAAGAAATGTTTTATTATTAAATGTTTTAATTTCTAATGAATTTAATAAACTATGTACGTCTTAAATATTATTTGGTTTTTGAGTAATAATTAGTTATGATTAATAGGTTTCCACGTATAGATTAAGTTCAAATCCAAACTAACATAACGTAATATTGTAGGTATCATTATAGTACATTATCAGCGATAACATTACGGATGTACTTGGAATTTATCAAAATTGTTAGCGATAATATTGAGAACGCATTTGAACTATTAAAAAGGTACGATATACTTAACAGGATGCACTCGGGTGATGACCTTATAGGCACATGTATTCGTTTTTTTAAATTGCCTGGTAATTTGGTAATAATTGATAAGGAACCGATACTCCAGCAATACGACGCAACAGCTCACCGCCTCGTGATCGCAATTACTAAATTTGCTTTTGAAAATATTGTCTAATGACGACTATAATATAATATATTATTATTATAATAATATTCAAAGGTTAAATAGATATTTTGTGTAGGAGATAATAATATAATGTACCGGATATATTTTTTATCGAAGATATTTTTTCCTGAATATTTATTTTTTCGGAGGTATTTTGACCGGTCACCGATAACACGAGTACCCAGCAGTTAAAGTCTGCTGTAACGCCGAAATAATTACCGCCCTCTGGCAGTTCGCTCTGTACTGAGAGTGGTGCGTTGAAGCTATGTTGCTAGATCTCACAGTTCGCACCACATTTTAATGGTATTCCACACTTCTTACATAGATAATTCATCTGTTAATTGGCAAATTCATTTGTAACTTCTAATAAGAAAGCACTAAAATATAGTTTTTTTGAGGTACCTACTGTTAACTGGATGATTTAATTTTTGTTTTTTAGATACCTATTAAACTATTACTATAACTATATAGTAATATAACTATTACTTAATACTATATTATATTTCTTTATGCTAGTCCAAAAATAAGTATTTAATTAGTTACATTATTTGGCTTATAATAGTACATGTGAATCATTGTAGGTTAATATGTTTTTAAAGTGCTTACGACTAATTGTATAATAGTGAGACGAAATACTTAATAATGCTTTAATAAATTGATCAACTGCTTTTTATAACAGATCATTATCAGGTGTCTTATTTGAAGATTTATTTTTACCATGTTTCTTCACTTTATTTCTTCACTGTCAACGATTTTGATTTATTTGAATGAGTATATTGTAAATATGTTTGTGTAATATTAAGCATTTTTAAAATAAATTGTTGAAAATCTTTTGTTATTATTCATGACACAATCAATTGGCAGAAAATAAGAATTTGAACATTTTTTTTACTTCAGTGGAACATGAATAGGTACCTTCCAGGCACGTAGCTAGAATTAAATAATTAGGGTGGCATAGTTATGGCGAATATTATTTTTGAGTGGCCAACATTACTTACCCGCCCCACCCATACTAGACACTAATAGAATTATCTTTAAGTATATTGTTTATAATATAATTTTAGATTCTGAATATAATAATTAGTACAATAGGTACTATATTTGAATAAGAAAATAAATTATAAATTATATAATTTTCATCTTTATATTATATAAACCTTATATATAATATATATGAATAATAAATATATACATAACATTTATGTTAAAATAAATACAATTAAAAAAAATAATTTTTACTAAAATAATTTTTCGATTATTATGATTAACAGCAAATTTATCTACTACTTCTTCCAAGTCTAGAGATTTTGCTATCTTCTTTTCGATACTCATCATAGATAAATTTGATAGGCGTTCATCCACCATTTTATTTCGTATATATGTTTTAAGTCTCCTTAGGCAAATAAAGTCTTTTCGCACCTTGCACTTGATCCGGAATTGTAATTGAGATTATAACCATCTTGTATGTTTCATTAAAAACGATTTTATATTTTTTCAATAAATCAACAAAATTCATCAAATTGGTGATTTTTATTTTATTTTTTTGTTGATACATGTTTATTGTGTTAGGTATTATTTTAAGTTCTGATTTTAGTATGTAGATAACCAATAACATAAATATACTGAAGTTAATGGAAAATCGATTTTCTAACTGGTTAATAATTTTGTCTAAAATTAACAAAAATAATTTTGTACGAAAATCATTTTTTGATTCGGCTTGTTCATTTTCTAATAATATATTTTCATCAATAAAAAATGGTTTAAACTTTTGAGGAACACGCTTTTTTCTTATATTTTTTATTTGTTCACTAGGTAATGGTATATTATTTTCTCTACAAATATTCAAAGCTTCTTCGTATATTTTTTTAAAACATATATAACTAATTGATCTATTACATTTCGTTAAGATAATTGTTTGAATTGTTTCTTATATTTTTAAGCGTCATAATTAACGATGTTATTAATACCATACTTTCTGCCATTTCGGCAATAACGCCTTGTAAGAAATCTTAAACTTTTTTAAACATAATTAGTATGCTGGAAAGAACTATCAAATTTAATACAAATATAAAATCTATTTGATGTAAAAGACCTTTTGCGGTAACTGAACGATCTTCTTTATCGTTAATTAATTTATGGAGTGAAATTAATAATGGACTTAGAACTTTTTTAAGAGCCAAAATTGCAAAAAATTGTGCTGTCCATCTAGTTAGACAGATTTTTTTCAATTCTACAACTGATTGTAAGTAAATTTTTTTTTTGAATTTCAACAAAAAGCGAATGAACTGCCGAACCTGATATAAAATCATACGTCTCTTTAACCAAATAAAAAATAATTTTATATCACTATTTTTACATATGTCGGCAATAACTAAACTTAATTTTTGGTTATAACAATGCACATATATCGCTTGCGGAACTTCTTCACGAAATAATTTTTGAACACCATTTAATCTATCGCTTATTACTGCTGCTCCGTCGTAAGTTTGTGCCACACATTTTTGTAATATTTCTTTTATATAATTTAATAAGGAAGACGCATTTAATTGTTTAGCTGGTTTAAAATCCATAAACCTTTCATGTATTGAACCTTGAATATAATAACGTACTATTACCGATAACTGTTATGTCTAGCTTATAACGTATCTTTCGTTTCATCAACTATAAGAGCAAAATAATTACAACTTTGTAGTTCAAAGCTAATTTTTTCCAAAATTATTTGATTGAAAATATTGATCATTTCATTTTGGTTTTGAGGACTCGTATATTTGGCATTTTGGGGAGCATCTTGTCCTATAACTTCACACTGTTCATCTATTAAATGAAGAAGTTCCAAAAAATTACCACGGTTTAAGCTTTTTACGCTTTCGTCATCACCACGTTGTACTATACACTGTGTTCCAGTATATAATAAAACGCTAGCGATGCGTTTAATGTATTTTCTATTTTCTCTTATAAGTTTTAAATGGTCCTCATTAATTTGAGCAGAAACAGGCGGAATACTTTTAGTTTTCATATTTTTATAAGACACCCACATTACATAACAATTTTTATGGTCTTGACTTTTATCATGCTTTTTAAACCGCCATCACTGAAATTCGCCTTTTTCCAATTTTTAAATCCTAAACTAATAAATGTAGTTTTATTGCCAATGTGCTTTGAAAACATTCTACACGGAAAACAACAGACAGCATCTTCTAAAATACTATATTCAAGCCAAGGAAATAGTTTGAACTATTGTTTTGAAAAATGACGCCAACGATCACCATATTTAGTTTTTGGATAAAATGTTAAATTTGGTTGTGTAGGTTTATTGCTCAAATTTTGAAAAATATCTGAAGGTCCTGGATATTTTTTTAAAACATTAATAACATTAATTTGGGAATTCGGCTCCGGTCCTTTAATTAAATCACCGATATTTGATTCTGAATCGTTATTGCTATAACTATCCGTACTACTAGTAGTACCATAATTATTACCTAGATGTTGGCTTTATCATCTTATCCTTAAATAATATTATCGTCATTTAAATACATATCTGACGAATCCACATTTTTGTTTTCGGTATTAAGTTTCTTAGTAGAAAAATAATTTTGCATTGTTATTTGTTTTTTCATAACAAAAAATTTAAAATTGCGTACAATTAATAACTATAAGTAGATACAAATGTATTATATTAATTATAAATATTAATATTACATTAGTACACTGTACATGGATTACGATTCGCAACAACCCAATCACAAGTCTTCAAACGCCAACTGAATAGGTATAGCCGTATTGCCGTATACGTAAAGAAGAAAATAGTATAGAAATATAGACACAATATTATTGTCGCTTTTCAATATTACACATTTAAATTAAAAGTGAACAATAATAAGTAATAATAATATTATACGGGACGCACACTCATTGCTAATCGCTATTATAATAAAATAAAAATTGTACTCTAAATACTCCATTATTATCATAGCATTATGCCATTATTTGTTACAGTTGATTAGACTTCGGCGTTAAATTTATATTTATAGATTATAAGTAGCTATCTACAGTACTTAGCATATATATTATTAGTTTTTAATTATTCGCATAATAATTATTCTAGTACCTACTAAGAAGCTATGCCGCGACGGGAAATGCCGAATTACTATATAGAATAGGAATACGAGTTCATGCGACTTTAAAATAATTAATATTGTTAGATTGTGTCCTACATTAATACGATGAATACGACAAGTATCTATGAACGATTTCTATTTTGAGTTCTGATATTTGATAATCTGACCATAGTGTTCGAAAATCAAATTGTGTCTGTTGAGATAAATTACAATGTTCATATTATTTATAATCGCCGTGAGAACACAGTGCAAGACAATTATGTAATAATAACAAATATAATAGAAATTTTAAAATATGTTTTAATTTTTTTACTCAATTATTTGAGCCTTGGGTATTTCAACAATATGCCAATATAATAGGGTGGCCATCAGGGTGGCCGGACCACCTCAGACCACCCTTTAGCTACTTGCCTGGTATCTTCTTTTTACTGGCTCAGCCTTCATCAATAATATAAAAATATATTTTCTATATTGAATATCTATAATTTATAGTTAGAACTGAAAACATTTTTTTTTTGTTTATTTTTTTTATATATGTATTGATTATCCCGCAATGTGACCTATTTATTGTCGTGGTGAGGGAACTTGCGGACTCGAATGTCCGATATCTGAGTCCCACCTAAAGGTTGTAAACTAACCTTTGTCCTTTGTTATAGTTATTATAGGTAATAATAACAAAAACATAATTAATATTAATTCAAAATTTGGCAAATGGCGGATACAACCATGTTAGTAACTAGTAAACTCTTCGATCACAGTATATCGTATTACCAACTATATTAAGTGTAGTGATGTTTCATTTATGTATATATCTGTGGTCCCACGCAGAGTCCAATTTGTGACCTTTGTTGTTCGTATTGCGTTTGTGTGCGTATAGTAAAAGCTAATCAGTTCAGAAGAGGCGGTTTTAATTTGGGTAAATGAGCCAAAATCACATATCTATCGTTTGGGCAAATTTATACATATCATTTGGACGAAATTTACATGGACCTCTAGTATATCTGGATCGCATCGTTTAGGTGAGCTTATATATAATATATATAGATATTTTTTTCTTGAACACAATTATTTAAAATGTTGTATTTTAATTTGGTATTTCATACCCCATTGTTTAATATAATCGATTTTTGTTAATTTTTCTGTTTGATATTCTTCCCATGATTTTAATGTATATTCTTGTTTTTTTTTAGTATTATTACATAATATATTTTTTTGTTTGTTGATAGAATTCATTTTAAGTAAGTTTTCTGTTTGAATTTCTGTTAAAACATTAATAATTTGATAAATACTAGGATGTGAATGATAAAATTGAGAGTTATAATTTCTGTAAAAAGATTTAGCCTAATTAGCAGTACGAGATTTGTCAGCAGGTTCTTTTGCCCACAACGAAGAAGGAAATTTCGAATTTTCTATAATGTAATTATTATTAGAACATATTCTGAAATATCACTCGAACAAATAAACATCAACTCTGTGAATTTATAGTCAAATTGATCTGATGATAATAGCGGTAAACCAAAGAAACATTCAATCGCCATTTTCTGAATTATTATTCATGTAATAGTTAAATAAAACATTATTTTACTGAATTTTCTTAAATCAATTCTGTGCAAGATGGAAAATTCAACAAATAATTTGGTATGTTGGAGAACATTTAAGTACTGATTTATGAGCGACAATTTCAAAATCTGAATAAAATTTAGTAATATTTAATTTAGTAGGTATTACATAAATGAATAATCTCATACCACACTAATTCATTTTGTTAAGTAATTTTAAATGATAAAAAACAAAATTTGACGGGTACATAAAACTTTTGCTTGTAGACGTGAAGTGTATACTATAATTGCACAATATGTTTTAGAGGGAGAGAAAAAGTCCAATCACCAAATACATATTCAAAATCATATAACAATTTTATTTAAGATTAAAGAAGATTCAAGATAAGAACATGTTATTATTATTATATATTTGTCTTGACATAAAACTATTCGTCCTTAAAAGCAATATTTTTTCGAATTTTATACAGCTGTTTTTATAATTCTTTTGTGGTATTAAGCAAAGTAGGAAAATTAATTAATAATAATAATTTTTTTTTAAATAAATTAATTTTCTAACACGATATATACATTGCCTAATAGATGATAAATCGAAATACATAATTTCGTGTTGAGGTTTTGCTAGTAAAGTTGAGTGTACAATTATACCCGGTTTTGTGTTCAAGTCTAAATTTGATTTTATTTTTACAGCACTTCTTAATTGATCCAATGCTAAAGTCTTTGTAGTAGATGCATCGTGATTGTGATTCTATGTGCTCTGACATTCCATTATATCAGGGATGGCAAATAAGTGGTACGTATAAGATTTTCGATGGCACTCGAAAAAATTTCATTTACTCATATATATTTATAGTTTTTATTTATTTATAGTTTTTTAAGTAACATAAATAAAGCCTTGCAATCAACGTCATATCAACCATATATAAAAAAGCTTTCAACCAATATGAAGCAAAATATTTCTAACAAACAATAATAATAATTTAATAATTTTTTTACATAATTTTCTTCATTATAATCATTAATTTTTTATTTGTATTTTTCTGTGTTAATAAAAATAATTATAGCACGGCTGGAAATTTTTTTTTTTGAATTATATTATAAATTGGCACGTTGAAAAAATCATATTTGCCATCCCTGCATTATATAATATACTTACCACTATTATTATTTACTATTACGAGTAGTTAACTTTGAGTAGACCAAATCTTACTAGGTGGACTAAATAATAATTCGAATACTTTTAAAGGTCGCTCCACACTATGCACGTTTCGCGTTTCGTAGTGTTTCGTTCAGTTTCAGACTTCAGTTTACTGTTGTTTAGTACGATTATTTCGTGTAAACATACAGGTTGCTCATTCTTTTTTATTTAAATAAAAATGAATAGTGATAGCGAAGATGAATTATCAATCGCCAGTGCAATTTATATTGTATTGGCTTCAAAACTAAAAAAAAAACCAAAAACACGCAGATGGTGGACTACAACTTTATTTAAAAATCGAGAACTGTATGTATATTTTAATAATATTTATTTTAATAATATCCTAAATGATTTTTTTGTCCTTCATTATTGTCTCCTTTGGTGGTGTCGACATTATTTTTCGTGATCTCAATGTAACTATCATTATTTGGATCATCGCTGACATCATGTTCATCGTTGCTTTTACTACTGTCTTCCTATTTTAAAAATATTATAAATTATGATTATATGATATATACATAATTTTATTATACTAGAAATATTTTTTTTTATAAACTCCAAGAACTTCTGGTGAATGGCAAAAGATCGCTGACGTATATGAAAAAAAATTGAATTTTCCTAATTGTATTGGTGCCCTAGATGGGAAGCATGTGGTCAAACTTTCTCCTATTAATAATGGTAGTGATTATATTAATTTTAAAGGAACATTCAGTATCGTTCTAATGGTCTTGTGTAATGCTGACTATAATATAACTTACGCAAATATCGGATCACAAAGTAGAATATCAGATGAGGGTGTTTTTCGTAATTGTACATTGTCAAAGAAATTAAAAAACGGAAAGTTGAATTTACCCACACCAGTCATACGACACTCTCACAATTTCTAATGTTATTCGAAAAAAGTGGGGACATGGCCTTGATCTCATGGGCGCTGCCATTTTGTTAAATATGATAATCAGCTGACGACTCATATCATAATATATTTCAATACTTGATACCATTATGATAATAAATATTTATATTATAAATTTTAATGTTTTAAACCCATTAACTATTT
>JACXSJ010002278.1:12925-50081 GCA_014851325.1 Pentalonia nigronervosa | reverse complement strand
GTCCTCAAAAAAATAAGAGCCAATAATTTGCGTTGCGCCTATTGCACACCTAACTGTGACTTTTGGAGTAACACCGTACCTGTTGTGTTGAACACTGTAACCCATCTCAAAATGGTATTACGGTCAGGAATCGTTCCATGACGCGGAATATCAAAGTTAGTTCGAAAATCTCGCCCTGTGTTTGAACGATAGATTTACCATTTTCAAAGTACCACCGTACTGCGAACACTCAATGTTGTACACTCCATACCATGTTGACAACTAAAACTGCACGTTATCAGCTTTACAATGAGCCGTCTCTCACATCGATTGGATTTCCCCACTTCAATTTTTAATATTTTTAAAAACATGCGTTTGTTCTGATGGACCCTGTATATTTGCGAACAAATGAAAACATTTTTTTTTTTTTTTTAATAACAATTAGCATGATAAATTTACTCGCACCTCCAATGTAAGCAAAAGCTTGTATTGGAGGTAAAAAGTTCTTAAATAAGATTGGAATAAAATAATTTTATATAAACAATAAAGTATGTTTTAATTATGTATTAATTTACTATATATAGGCGATTAGTCTTTTACAGATTTAAAAATAATAGTAATATAGCATAATAATATACATGATTTAGTCTCGGATGAATATAGCTATAGCTATACTACACCGCACCGCGGTCCTAACGCTCTCTCTGATTTTTGTCCTGATATCCCTCGTCGGCGCTTAGTCTCCGTCCGGTGGCCGAGTGCGGAGTCAAACTGTCTCAAAATGTTGTGTGATTTTTTTCATTAATGATATTAAATATTGAATTATTTTCAAACCGTTAAATTTATTGATTATAAAAAAAGTAACTGCGTATCATATAAGTAATATCGGTATGAATGTATTATTATCTGATAAGAAACACACAAGTATTCGCAAAACATTCTTTGTCATTAACTGATTATCGCGCATCTGGTTGTAATGCGCGATGACATCTATATCCTGTTAATATAGTTAAACTGAACTTTACGATAATTTGATATGGATCATAATGATATTATAAAGAAGTGTTCCTGCGATTAGGAATACTATAGTTATTTTGGGAAATATTCTTCACTGGTGGATACTTGCCGTGCCGTAAGAACAATGTACAGTTTATTGTATTCATGATCGTACATCACATGGTTATTTCGTATACGACTTTCCGTTGAGTTCACTGAGAACTTTATTTTGATTAAAATGATTGAATGTGATTAGGTATTTTAATATCGCGATGATAACTCGGCGCCTAGGATAGGCAATTTAGCTACACCGGTACGTACCTATATTAGCCCTACAGTGCATAGCGTTGCTTGTGAGCAACAATGTGTATAATAGCCTCTAATATCTAAAATACTTTTTGTAAAATATTCATAAATACTCATAAAAGTATTTAAAATAGTATATATTCATTATATGGTGAATACAATAGTAAGGAAATAATTAATTCTATTATTTTTAAGTCCTTTCAATATTTTTTTTTTTTTTTTTTTGTTATTGGCAT
Organism: Pentalonia nigronervosa; assembly: GCA_014851325.1. Classification (NCBI taxonomy): domain Eukaryota; kingdom Metazoa; phylum Arthropoda; class Insecta; order Hemiptera; family Aphididae; genus Pentalonia; species Pentalonia nigronervosa. The sequence continues at coordinate 48,564 of JACXSJ010002278.1, read as the reverse complement.
TTTCAATTTTTTTCACTGATGTATGCATTTTTGATTTACAATAAATCAGTATTATTTTATATAATACTTTTGGGAAAAATTATTTTGTGTTTCCTATACTGTAATAAGACAGTTAATATAGAATAATTGACATTTTGTCGATTCGTACTATTGTTCTAACTCAATTTCTACTTTGTTGCTTGTGAGTTACATTATGCATTCCCGTTATGTTATGATAATATAAACAAATGATTACTAATAACCAACAACTTGCGTTTCACTGACTATCACTGTTAAACAACTAATATTATTTTGAATTTTTGACTGTTTTTTGTCGATATGGTTAACAGTGACAAAATGTGGTCACCGTGATAGTGGTGACGGCTACTTTAAAATCACAGCGACTTTTAATGGTGATAGGTCACCATATGTTTTGCATAATATAAATTTAAGTTACTCTGTAACCAATAACCAATTTAGTAAGGCACGTAAAATCTTGTCACTGTTACTTTGTCAGTCTAGGGATTGGAAGACCCGGTCATTTTCATGATTCGGATCATTTGAATCAGTTCAGTAAATACTAAAGATTCGTTCGTTTTGATCCGAATCTTGAAAAACTCAATTAGATATTTGGATCCTCATAATATCCTATTGACCCTAGTCATCTGTTATTGTGTTTTTTGTACTCTGATTTCGGAATTGTAAATTGCTGAGAAAAATGTTGCATCCCTAGCTATAGGTCTTGTAATACCGAAATATAAGAACAAGAACTCAATTCTAGTACAAATGAAATGTATTAATTTATCAAGTTTCAATAAGTTCTTCTATTTTAACAATAAATCAAACAAAATTATTAGAATTAAACAGTTCAACATAATATAGAAAATATACTTTAGTGCATAACAATCACCAATGTCACCAGCGCCGCCAACTACAGTATCTCGTATATCACTGCTTATAGTCACTGTAGTGGTAACCAGGTAAGAGTTACCAAAATTATTTTGTGGCAATTGTCGCAGTGACTAACAGCGACACTATTGTCGCGGTGACAAAGTAATGGCGACGTGATTTTAAGCTCATCACTAGTTTTTGTGTTATTAGGCTTTTTAGTAATATTAATTTAATATGGCTTATAAAATAAATGATAGTGACATATTACAGTTATTAGATATACCATCAGGATTTGAAGATGATTTTGAAAGTGATGTCGATGATGATCAACTAGATTTGTATAGTAAATATATAATTCTTATTTATTAGAAGAACCAGATATTATTACCTTTGAGGGATTATTATCTCAGCAATTTTCTTCAGAATCTATTGTCGACAAAGATGTTACATTCCCTATTCTACAACCTGTTGTAAATAATAGTAATTTTTCTGATATAAATATTTCATCACCCTCGACATCCATTGAACCAGTGATTAGAAAACAAAATGTTTCAAATAATAAAAAAACTAGACAATTCAAACAAACAATCCTATCTATTGCATCAGTGCCATCTATACCACCAATTGAAGTAAAAAATGTTATTTGGACTGAAGGTAACTTTCCAGTTATAAACACAAATTTTCTTGGCAATTCGGATTTACCTAGTGATATCCTTGAATTAGAAACACTCTTTCAGGTATTCAAATATTTTTTTTACCTCTGGTTTATTGACTCATATATGTTGTGAAACATATAAATATGGTGTACAGAACAACTCTAGGACCCCCTTTAAAATTAACAATGAAGATTTACAAAAATACATTGGTATTCTTATCATTATGAGTTTGGTAAGTACATCTAATATTAGAAATTATTGGTTCTCAGTATTAGTTAATGATTTAATAAAAAATACAATGACTGTAAATATATTTGAAAAAATTAGAGCTAATCTTCATTTCAATGATAATTTAACTTTTACTGGTCCTGACAGAGATAAAATACATAAAATTAGGCCACTTATTGAAACTTTAAGAAAAAGATTTAATTCTATACCAATTGAAGAAAACTTGGCAGTTGATGAACAAATATGCAGTACAAAAGCACGAAGTTCACTTAAAGTATATATGCCCAATAAACCTCATAAATGGGGTTACAATTTTTTTGTTCTTAGTGGTGCTTCAGGTTTTGTATATAATTTTGAGTTTTATTCAGGTCAAGAGAATAATAGTGAAGGTAGAAAAGTAAGTGAGCCAGACCTAGGTGCTAGTGCAAATGTTGTTATGCACCTTAGTAGAGTTATACCTAATAACCAACATTTTAAACTATTTTTTGACAATTATTATACTACTTTCCTACTGTTGGTTTATTTAAAAAAATAAATATATTATCTCTAGGCACTATAAGGAGAAATAGGTTAAAAAATGTAATGTTGCCAGATGATTCTTGATAATGATGATAATTAATATTATTATACATACCATAGACGAAAGACGTACGATATACTTATTAAATTACTTATTAAATTTAGGTAATATATTAAGCGAACACATTATACCTATCCAATTTGGCGGCATTTTGTCGAGTGTTTTTGTATACAATTATAATTTGCGAGCACTCAACAAGCAGACAATTAATTAATACCTATATGGCTTGTAGTTATTTTGTATAATATATTCATCTATAAAATTAACCTATTGGATTTCTATACGTCATACGATTTATACCCGTTTGTTAATACTTTGGCACAATTTTTATTTTTAAATTTAAAATCGACAAATATTAATAAACTGATATTTATTCCTGATAGTAAAACTTTAAAAATCTTGTTGCTAAGGGCAACTAAAGTTTTTGATGTATATTATATATATTATTTATTGACGAATATAATTCATTATATTCTTAAACAGTTTTACGTACAATATTTTAACTTATCTATATAATTATGACGAATATCACGTAAGTACAGAAGATGTCCGAAGCAGTCATCAAGATCCGCCAATAACCGTCGGCCGCCAACTCAATCATCGTGCTGCAGGTTTTCCCCGACCTGAAGAATGGACCGATCCGAAAAATATTGTTGGCAAGACTCGATTTTGCGGGTCCGACGACAATATGCAGACGCTACGCTTCGATGCCAAATATGGTGGTGCACACGAGTACATGACTTCTGTAGCTGCAGGCGATGCATCCGATTTCGGGTAGCCATCTTCTATCGCCAACTCGACTACAGGACAGGTTTCGTTCGATTCGCAGTCCGTCGACTTGACCGAGCTAGCAGTTTCCACCGAGCCGTCAAGAGCAACGGAGCTAACCGAAATCGGCGTGGCGAATATATCGTTGGTTTTCACTAGGTATTATTATATCGTGTTTTTCAAATCCCTATTTAACTTACAATTTCCCGTTTTTAATTATAAACATTTAGTAAAGATTATTTTTTTATAAAATGTTAATATTTATGAAAATTGTAAGTAAAAAAAAATTAGTGCATATTTTAAATTATATTTGTATTTTTTATGCGCATAGGTTCATGCATACATATTTAGTATTTTTTAAGTTTATTTTTTTTTTGTTCCAAACTTTAGTTACATAATATATCAATAACAACGATAACAATGGTCTTTGGAAAAATAAACGTGCCCGAAATCCTATAACGATGGCCGATTAGAAAGATGCACTCCGTGGCTATTACTGGCTAATAATAAACAACGTTGAACCCGTCGCCTGGGAAACATTTGATTTCTTCGGTGTAAGGAAAGACGAGATTTGAATTGTATCAGTTATAATTTAGACTCCGACCTTCGAGGTTTACAAGAGAGAAACAATAGCGGACTTTTTCAACGAGACCGAAATCGAATTCACGAATGACTAAGAGTCTGAGATGCTCACAATAGAAGAACTGCGGGATGAAGACATCGACGATGCTGCGCAGGGGATGAAGACTATTGCGTGATGATGGCGGCGGTGGCCAGCGAGATCGCCACCGGGCGTAAAGGGGAGAGAATCTACGGATTCCACCGTGACACATTGCGATCCTGGTGATGCTCTTTGTGATTTTCGCCCTGGAGTCCCGTCAACCACGTCCGATCACTGTGGCGCACCACCGGACCTTGAAAGGTCGCGTTATCCGTTTCCGAGAGTCCGTCCACCGCTGACGTCCGCGTATAGCTCGTATAGCTTGGGTCGCTCGCCCGTCGTGCTTTGAGGTCTCCGTCACCGCCGTCGTCGTCGACAATTGCCGTCTTGCACGGCGCGGTCATCGTCACGTCGCCATTGCCGCCGTTCGCCGTGTCCACGTGGACTGAAGCAGCCCCCCAAACACTTGCCGAGCCATCGGGCAGGTCTCGCGGTTCGGATGTCGCAAACACGCAATACGGGTACCGCGTTACCGTCAAGCTGCGGATGGCCAGAAAACGTGTGTGTGTGCGGGTAACTTATCGCCGAACACCGTAATAAAAGTGTGCCAATTGGCCACTTCACACAGTCATCATCGGTCCATTATTCCTTGTCCGAGAGAAAGGATGCTTTGGCCGTCATTCTGCTCAGCAAGAACCGCACAGAAGCACCGTCTGGTTCGGCTCCGCCGCAGAGGTTTTCTCGTAGTCAGTTTCCTGTCACCCTCTCCGGAACGCCATCAGTTTCATGTATTATCACGGACTTCTCGAGATTCCCGTCGTCGTTGCTATACTCTTCGTGATTTTCGCCCTGAAGTCCTGTCGATCGTGTCTAGTGGTCGTGCCGGAAACACACACCGCCAAACCCTGAAATATCGCCTTTTTTGTTTTTGAAGGTCCGGCGCCGCAGACGTCCATGCGGGTTCCTACGCCTATAATATATTAAATATAGTGTGCCATCACTCACCGTGCTCTGCGGTCTCTGTCATAGCCGTCACTATAGTCGCCTTCGTGCAGTCGTCGTGTACCGTCGGAGTAGTGTCTGTGCCCGCGCCGGTACTATCACTAGCCGCCACGTCGACGTTCGTCGTTTATTGTGACCGGGGCAGCCGATCGCCCACCAAACTGACAATAGAATTTAGAGTCTGCGAGCGTGGCCGGTGAACTCTTACGCTGGTGACATATCGCCGAACACATCCGTGCACTTTTACTTACCTCCACGTCATCGCCGTCGTCTCGCCTTATGTTCTCGACCTAAGGGTGGAGGATGTTGGTATCTGTAGATATCGTTCTTATCTGTACACAACCACACAGTACACACGCTCTGCAAATTTGACGCTCCTTCACGCGGCAGTCGCGATACGCAATATCCGGTCACGCGGACTAACGCGTATTACTGGTGTTGAATCCGGTTCACGCGTGTTCATCATTCGACCGTTTAATTCCAAATTAATACTTTATTTGGATTTCGTCTTATACGCTGTTGTCAAGCAATACAAATATCTTCCGGATGACGGGTATGACGTTGTTTATTATTACTAGCCAGTGAATACGTTTGTAATTTAGCTCACCAGCAAATTAGGATTTCGAATCTGTTTAATTTTCTAAAGACTATTACTATCGATATGATATACCCAATAATGGGTGTAATATTATGTACTATAATATTATATAATATTGACGAGAACTCGGATTTTGATTTGTATTATAATATTGTACTCGTTTTATACTTCTAGGCAAATTGTGGTTTAGATTAAATGAGCTGAGTGATAAACGTATTGATTCTACAACTATATATATAATATTTTTTTATTGCACACACGTGTATAAGTTTTATAGTAGAAAAAATGCATTGATCTACTTCAACTTTGATGGTGTTTTATGATAGAAAAATTTATCTAGTCACTACTTTTGGAGGTAATAATTTCCTATACTTCTCTTAATTAGGACAAACAATAATAAAATACGCTTATACCTATAACATCGTGTTCGCCCATCATATACAATTGGCATACCTAATAGGCTCTGCGCCTCTGCACTAATTGCTACCTCCATTATGGTAAAAGTCGTTGCTCGTTTCATCGTAAAGTTGCACGGCAGGTGACAATAACCCTACTCGGCGAACGAAAATGCAACGAAAGTGACAGGACAGGGCTGTGCATCGCACCGTTGACCAATACTCTCCGTCGTTTTCGTTCTGTCGACGCCGAAAAATATTTAATTATTATGCGCATTTTGATAACTGGATTTTTTTATCAATATTATAACAACACGAAAAACTTTAATTTTGTATTCAATTTTAAATATTTTTACGTTATGAAATGTTCAGCTGGCGTCAAGCATTTATGTCGACCATAATATAGTATAATATAATATGATATTATCATACATTAATAATTATACGGACACTGAAAATTTTCGATCATATCAGCGATTCTTGGTGTCGTCTGGACTATTTGCGGGTTCTGGAACTAGCTCAGTGTAAGAGTCAGTTAGGTTTAATATTTTTTTGGCGTAGGGGGGGGGGAGCTCCAAGCCACCCCAAAACTGTAAAATAAAAATATTTTGCTATCTTCCTCAAACCATCATGCATATTTTAAAATCCATTACTTAAATAATTTTTTTACTAGTTACATAAAAAGTACATACTGCTCACAAAAAAAAATATTTCATAGTCAACTTTATGCGAATATTTTAAATATAATTAACATAAATATACAACAAATTTTAATAGACTAAAAACTTTATCATTGCTGTATTATATATTATTATATAGAGTATTGGACTTTTATATCTGATAATATATCATAGATGCGACGTAATTAATCTTTTGTAAATTATCAAACATATGTAGTTGAAACAGTAATAAGAGATGGACTTAAGAAAATTGAAAATGAAATAGGACAAATACTCTATGAAAAATTCAAATCGGTATTTGATAAAAATCCAGGATACAATGTTTTAAAACTATACAATTCAATAAACGGAAATTACGTAGATTTAAAAAAAGAGCCTACTAATATAAGCTGCTTCAAACAATGCCCGATAGGTAAAAAGTGTCGATATAGAAATTGTATTTTCACAATTAAAACACATATTAAGTGACAGAAGACATAATTTTGCAGAAAAAATTTTAGATTATAATACATGATAATACATTTTAATCAAATATTATATATCAATTTAAATTTTATATTTTCATATAACACTTAATAGTTAATATCAACTAATAAATAATAATAATATAAATAATAAATAGCAATAAAAATAAAATTTGATGTACCTATAATAAAAAAATTGTTACATAATTCCTAATAAAAATTTGTTTTTACACGATTTTGCATATTTCAGAATTTTAATTGCACGACGTTTTTAAGGTGTTATCTGCACAAGAATCTTGTCTTTAATTATTACATATCGATATGAATGCAGTGCACAGTGTGTGTGTCCAGTAGGGGCAGGCGTCTCGCTGTCGGCTCCGAAAAAGCGTTATATTACACAAAAATAAATAAAAAAATACAGTATGTATACACTCTCAACTGTTTATTGAATAATATAATAGCAACACAATTATAATGCGTATTTCAAGCACGACGGAAATCACAACTATTCCACGTCGACAATAACTCCACAAAAACAGATCCTGCGCGCGACATCCACCATGCGCTTCCACATAAATCGCTTGGACCTTTTTCAAACCGATTTGCGTCTCGCACCAGACAGTAAAATCGAGTAGGCTGCCGGAACTGCAGACAAGTCAATCTCATCAGCTAAGCTCGGCTTAGTCTCGGTCGGCGTTCTTGCTGTATAAAAGGTAACTCTGCATTAATTTCCGCAATTTTACAATCGCTTGCCTGCAAAACCATAGTGTCTACCGTCGACAAAGGCATCGGAAACGTGTCCTTGTCAGCCAGAAGACTCGGCGGCGGTTGTGAAGTAATGATGCACGCGACAGTCTGAATTCTGAGTTTGGACGCCGATCCGAAAGTCTGTGCTTGTCCGAATTTAGTAACAAACGGCTAAAAAGTGAAATGTGATATTATAATAAATAAAATTTATTAATATATTATAATATGGTTTTTCATTTTAAAACTAAACTACAAATATAATAATTATTTTTAGAATTATTTAGGAGGAAGTTATGCGAAAGTGGGTACCACGCATTCAACGGTTTAAACATAAGGTAAAAAAGAAATATTTTAATTTAAGTTCTAAAATTTAAGATGTTAAAAGGATGGATGGAGGGCATAGGCGCAAATAGTGTTTTAGATTTTGGGGGTTTAAGTCAGAAAACAAATGGTGAAGCATATATAAAAGTGTTCGCTTCCCCAAAAGTCTGTTGCTAGTTACGCCACTAAAAGTCAGTATACTGAAATATAATGAAGTCTAGATTTCAAATCTACAAACTTATTTTACAGGTTATAATCATAATAATCATAATGACTATTTCTAAATATTTCTTAGTAGCATATTAACAAAATATGATAATACGATATTGTTAAATATACGAAAAACGATTCTAAGCGAAGACAGTCTGTTAGTCTACATAATTAAATATATTTTATGATATTATTGATATTAAAACAATTAATTTTAATATTAATAATCCATTAAATTGAATTAATTTCCGCAGAAACATTGAATTTGAAAATGTCATTAAGTGTTTAAAATAAAATAATAAACTTTAAAAGTTTCAAGCACTCACGAAAAATATTTTTAAATTGCAATGAAATAAATATAACATTGTTATTCTTTATTTAAATATTTAATTTCGTCCAAATTTGAACTTAAAATGTCTATAAAAATAACTGTGTTAATTAATTTTTTAGATTTTTTGGTTATATTTTTAACTACTTACAAGAAAGCTTTTTATACATTTTTAAGTACATAACCATTTGCAAATGTTTGATGATGAATTAGGGTCAAAATTTGAACTTTAAATGCTTATAGAAAACTATCTTAGACTTACGATCAACTTTATTTTTTCATTTACAAAAAGTTATAAAGAATCTTGTAATTAATTTTCAAGTATTGACTGATTGAAAAAATATTTATCGATGATAATAAAAAAAAAACCTGAAATTGTATTATAATTATTACAAGAAACAGTACTTTTAAATTTGAAACGAAAATACAACAGCAGATATCATAAATGTGCTTTTAGAAGACTTAAACGATCGACAATAATATCTCATAATATAGTATTATTGATAAAATCAACTTATAAGACTCTCATCAGACCGATGAATGTATTTATTTTACAATGGTTGTGTGTCTGTCATCACTTTTTGGATAATAAAGAAGTTTCGATTTTTTTCAACAGCAAATTTTCTGGTGGCAAAGTGAATCTAGTTGGTAATTTTATGGCTCAAAATAAAAAATTCGCAAAAATTTTCTGACACGTTGGGAAAACAAAAAAAAAAATAAAGTAAACGAGAAGTTTTACGAAAAGCCAATTTTTAACAAAATTAATTTTATTTTTTGATGTAACATAAAAATTAAAACCGATGATTCATGAATTTTTCACCAAATGTTTATATTAATATTTAATCTACACCATACAATTTTAAATATATTTTGACTTTTTTTGAGTTATTCAAAGGTATAATAATTTATTGGTTTGTTTATTTTATTTTTTTTTTATCGATAAACTTCTTTTGTTTCTTTAAAAACTTGAAAATTAAATACAATGTTTCCCATAACCTGTTAGTGAAAATTTAAAAAAAAAAAGGTTAATCATAAATCTATAGTAGTTTTTACTATTTGAAAATTTGCTAAAAATAAAAATTAAAATACATTTTAATGTATATTTATTTTGAGAATTTTCACTAGATATTATTGTATCGTAGTTTTCAAATCCCTATATGACATAAAATTACAGGTTTTTATAATAAATATTTAGCCATGACTTATAAAACATAAAAAATTCTTTTGTAAAATGTTAATATTTATGAAAATTGTAAGTAAAAAAAATCAAGTGCATATTTTTATATCATATTTTTTTTTTATATACGCATAAGCGCATGCATATATAGTACTTTTTAAGTATTTTTTTTTTTTTTGTTCCAAGCCTTAGTTACATAATATATCAATAACAACGATAATAAAAGTCTTTGGGGAAAAATAAACGTGCCAAAAAGCCTATAACGATGGCCGATTAGAAAGATGCACTCCGTGGCTATTACTGGCTAATAATAAACAACGTTGAACCCGTCGCCTTGGAAACATTTGATTTCTTCGGTGTAGCGAAGGACGAGATTCGAATTGTAGTCAGTTATCATTTAGACTTCGACCTTCGAGGTTTACAAGAGAGAAACAATAGCGGACTTTTTCAACGAGACCGAAATCGAATTCACGAATGACTAAGAGTCTAAGATGCTCACAATAGAAGAACTGCGGGATAAAGACATCGACGATGCGCAGGTTAGGATGGTGGCGGGATCGACACCGAGTGAAAAGGGGAGAGAATCTGCGGACCGTGCCAAAACGCACTGCGATACTGGTTATTCTCTTCGTGATTTTCGCCCTAGGGTCCCGTCGACCGCGTCCGATCACTGTCGCGCACTACCGGACCCTGAAAGGTCGCGTTATTCGTTTCCGAGAGTCCGTCCACCGATGACGTTCGCGTAAAACTCGTATAGCTCGGTTGCTCGCCCGTCGTGCTTTGAGGACTCGGTCACAATTAACAGTCACCGTTTTGCACAACGTGGTCATCGTTGTGTCATTATAGCCACCGATCACCGTGTCGTTTCCGTTCGTCGTAACGTGCGCGACCGAAATACACACGCACCGAACCGACAGTTAGGTCTCGCTTATCGGCTACCGCAAACGCACGATGTTGGTGACCTCGTTCCCATCAAACTGCGGATAGTCGGAAACGTGTGTGTGTGCGGATGACTTACCACTGAACACCGCAATAAGAGTGTGCTGCTCTTTCGCACGTATACCAATTGACCCTGTCACGCCGTCGTCGTCGCCCTATTGTTCCTCAACCGAGGAGGATGATGATGTGGCAGTTATTTTGCCTGATTCCATCGACCTACGGTGGAGGATATTGGTATCTGTGGTCGCAATTTTCGTCAGTACACAACCACGCAGTACAGCAGTAATTTACTTATTATATAATTCACAAGACACATTCAATAATAATTCACACAATTCAATGTGATAAAATCGTAATAATCGGAAAATCAAAAGAAATTATTACAACAGTTTATTATTTACAGAAAAAAATAGTAAAACCCGAGAAAAGCGCAGTGAAAAGAGTGAAAAGAGTGAAAAATTAATGACAATTAACACGCTCGGATAATATTACCATTCCAATATTGGAATAAATTAATGGTTATAATAAGTTATTGGGCCATTTACAGGACCGTCGAAGACGCGCAACAATTTTCTTCCATCAAGCCAAATCCATTTTTCCAGCCTAGACTAGAACGATTTTCTTGGTTTCACCACCTCCACAGTGATATGCCCGTCCGACTGTATCCAATCTACCATATCTCAGCTGTTCGGCGTCGGCTTTCATCGTTTCGAGGTCGTCTTTGAAGTACCTCATACTGAGAGCCACTATTTCATTCTTTGGATCAAATCTTTTCACCTCCGAGATGGGGATTTTTATGTTTATCGGACCGCTGATGAGCTTGACAACATTCGTTTCGCCGCTACGGACTATATCCGTCGCTAAACGAATGTCACTTAGCATTCTACAGAGCGAGCCTGGAACTACCTGAACATTTTAAACCATGATGTTTGCCGTCGCTACGGCTGCGATATTGCATTCTTTGGTACACGGAACTTCTGGCTGAAACTTCGGTTCTCTGTGAACATCTTTATGGTTTCCGCCGAATTAGCTAGATCGTTATCATGTGGACAATCTCTTTGAGCACGTCAAAATCGAATAAAGTGATACTCATTCCGTTGTTCAAACCTAAAGACATATTAAATAATTATTATACGCCTTGTATTTTACGATAAATGAATAATATTATGTGTACGTGTCCTCGAGATAATATGTTGAAAGTTCGACGTCAGATTGATACTGAAATATTCAATGTAAAAAAATAGTAAGTAAAATGTACAATCGGTAAACTATTGTTGATTTTTCGAGACGATTTGATGCAACTCCAGTAATTAAATATATTCACATAAAATACCAATTACCTTTAATCAGCATGAATGGCACGAAGCAGGCAGCATGAATAATGCTTCGCTGACCGCCGTTAAGAGAAACACTTTGTTGAACCAGGCCTTTATCACTGTATTCGATCGGTGAAGACTTTCCAGATCGGTAATTGTTTGCTCGTAAATTACTTCGTCTTAACGGCATTGGTATGGCAATTAACAACCATAATACCACTGTACAGCGCATCAAAACTACATTAACGAGTATATATTAGATTTATATAAATACGTATACATATTAAAAATGTATTGCATTATAATATCAAACATTAAGTTATAACTCATGAAACATATTGATTTGTACTTAAAATGTTTATAAAAATAACTATGTTAATCAATTTTTTAGATTTTTTGGTTACATTTTTAACTACCTACGAGAAACCTTTTTTTACATTTTCAATTCTTAGCTATAAAAATTGGACATTTTATACATTTTTAACTACAGTATAATTTTTTAATGTTCGATATGTTGACAAATTTACATCAAAATATAAACTTTAAATGTTTTTTTAAATAATTATTAAAAAAAGTGTTTCTATGTTTTCTCAAATAATTTTCAACTGCTATTATAACAACTTATGGGAAATCTTGTAATACGTCTTCGAGGTTTTTGAGCCAATAAAAATGTTTTTATCAATATTTACAGAAAAAAAACTAAATAAAAACGAAAATTTTTTATATCATATCTACAATCAGCTTAAAAAGAGTCAAATTATTTTTTAAAATTTGTGGTATATAGAAAATGCTAATATAAAGATTTGGTGAAAAATGCACGTATCTACGGTTATTATTTTTTTTTGTGTTAAACCACTTAAACCAAAAGACAAAATCGATTTTGTCAAAAATTTGCTTTGTGTAAAAATTTCAGTTTTTCATAATTTATTTTTGTTTTTCCGACACGTGGAAAAATTATTAAGAATTTTTTACTTTTGACCTCCCAATGTACCAACTAAATACACTTTCCTACCAAAATGCACAGTGTAAATGCGCACAGCGGTATTTACACAATCCTGGCATAGACCTTGTTGACTTTTAAAAAGATGTCAGCGCATTATTTGTTTTTTTTCTCACTCTGATCAGTGCTCGACTTGGCAAAATTAAAGTAGGGGGACTCTGTTAACTATAAAAAAAAAGAGCGTCCCCATTACTTATTAAACGTTACTAAGCCTTAAAAATAAAAATACGTAAAAAACGTACGCTAAAAATTTCTGAAAAATTAGTTAGGGGACTCCGTCCCCCTGCGTCCCCCCCCCCAAGTCGAGCACTGATTCTGATTCACGCGCAACATAGACTAAACGAAGAATCATTTTTTTTTATGTTTTTGCAGAGTACTCTAAGAGTAAAATACCCATTAAAAAAATTATAGAGAATAATATTTTTGAGAGTAAACGTGTCGATTTGTCTAAATATTGTTTCAAAACAATTTAGACATCATTTAAATTTACAACATTTATTTTTAATTTTGAAAGTCGAATACAAAGTCAAATAATAATAAAATATAAAACCGAGACATGCCATATCCTCAAAAATATTATCCTCTATAATTTTCGTAACAGGTGATTTACTCTGAGATTACTCAAAAATCATAAAAAAAACGATTTTAGATGAAAGCGTTTCATCTACGTTAAGCGTGGGTCTCAGAGAGACAACCAATATTGCGCTGACATCCTCTAAAAGCTCTTGGTGACGGCTATTTATTAAGGAGCAAATTATTGACAACCTTATTCACATATTATTTCGGCGTCGCACGATGTTATGAATGTGTAGTAGTGTAAATGGTTATTAGTGTGAGAGAATCTCTCTACTATCCGTATATGAACGACGCAAACTTACTGGCAAGTACATGTCATAGAAGATAGAACTAAAAATTAATAACGAATTATTATATAGTTACCCGTTTCTACAGACGTAACACGTAAATGACTTCACGGCAATATGGATTACCTATTGTCAATTGAATATTTTCAGATAATTTCTTTTTTAATTGATAAACAACAATATTCTACAGCCCACATTAAACCCACATTTCTTATTTAATTTTAAATAATGATATAAAACAATTTGTAAAAAAAAGTTTAAAAATTTTTTTTTTTTTTTAAGACTTATTTTAAAAGTTTGAGATTAAAATATTACAAAACTAAGTTCGATGTGGGCTTAAGAATATTACACTCTGCGAGTTAAAAAAAAATCAAATTTGATCGATTCCACGGGTCGGGATCATTATTCCCGTAGAATGTGTTTTTGAAGACAAAATGGCATTAAAGCCGCGCGCCTTAAACTAAACAAACGCTCGCCGAACGCATTCGACCACGTTATCATACATATCAATAAAATACCGAATACTACATAGATTAGAATCTTTAGTGTTTGAGAACCCCTGGAAGTACTATAAGTGCCGATAAGTTGCGCACGGGTGTTTTATTATGACAACAATTATGATGTTTTATCTCAAATGCAATGTTAGATGTTGTGCTTTTTAAACTGAAATACCGCTCCCACGCCCGCCTGAAGGTTAATTAAGTCATGGTTAACTGACTTTATAGTTAATCATGAATAAAGTAATACCGCAAAAGAGATTGAATATAATATAATACTTAATAGTATTATCATACATACCTATCTGTTAGTTATTTGTACATTTCATACTATATTATAATTTATTTTATGAAATTAACCAGTGATTACATTTTGTAGTGTATGATGTGTCAGGAAAAAAATAACTATTGTGTAATTAAGTTTATGATATTGAGATATCAAATTAAAAAAAAATAAGCAAATAGCAATATTATTGACTATACAACCACCTAAAATTGAGACGACCAGGTTTTATTTTTTGGAATAAGTAGTTATTTATTTGTCATTATTATTTTTAGTTATTGCAATAAACTATACTCGTTTTCACATAACAAATTTGTAAATGTCTGTTATTTTATGAATTTAATCAGTGATTACATTTTGTAGTATATGATATGTCAGGAAATATATAACTATTAATTAGGTTTATGGTATTTATATATCAAATTTAAAAAAAATAAGCCAATAGCAATATTATTGACTATACAACCACCTAAAATTAAGACGACCCGGTTTTATTTTTTGGAATAAGTAGGTACTTATTAGTCATTATTATTTTTAGTTATCGCAATAAACTATACTCATTTTTAGATAACAAATTTGTAAATGTCTGTTATTTAGCAAGATTAACAGACCAGAAATTTAATACAAAAACCAAATATTGGTTACTTATAAATATATGATTAATATATGTTAATAATTTATTTCAGAAATACAAATTACAGTAATTATTTAAAAAAATGTTAAAATCAGTTTTGAGGCAACTTCATAGATATAAGTCTTCAACAGCCTCTGAAAATTTTATAACAACTATTAAGTTAGATAATTCATATCGTATAACTTTTTCAGATCCTAAAACTAGGTATGTATTGATTTTAAATTTAGTTAATTATCATATAAGCAGTAACATAATTACAGGGAAGGATTTGGGTGTTGTATCCCCTATAACATTTTTTTTTTTAACTAGCAAACCACATTTGTATACTTATTTAACTATAAATATTATTATTAAATATTTATAGATGTAATGGTACCTATATTTTATAAAAATAATACCAAAAAACTCGAATCTCCTATATTATAGCTTTACTAACTAAGGTAATATTTGTTATTACTTTGTAATAAACACTAATCAGTATTTAGTATTTATTTTTCATATTTTTTATCCCTGTTTTACTTTTTTTGAATAACAACACAACATACATTTTTAACTTCTCATCTAAATCAGGATATTATTTGAAGTATTTTGGACAAGTAGTTGTAAGTATTTTGAGCAAAGCGAAGTGGTCTACAGTTACCCCATAAAATGTTGGCCCATCACTCTGCTCATCTAAACTGTAAATACTTATAACTTATAAACTACTCGTCCAACATTCAATGTTAATGTATCAAAATACTTAGAAAAATATTCTGCTTTGAGATATGAAATCAAAACTGTATGTTGTTGTTCTAAAAAGTAAACAGCATAAAAAATTACAAGAACGAAAAATATGAAAAAAAAATTAATTTCTTTAAAAAAATGTTTTGTAACAACTTGAAACCATGTTTTATTAAAGTAAATATTTTTTGATATAATAAGTATTTTACGTTAAATGAATCACCTTGCACGTAAACTATAAACCATTATTGCATTAACACTGTTAAATATTATGCATAAGTATATTTTCAGTTAACACTTTCTGATGGAGTTAAATATTATTGACACTGACTGAGCTGTATACATATATTAAGGGAGTATAGACAGTAGGAAGAATACTCCTTTCAAATAGAACCCATAGAACTATATTAATTTTCCTCACAAAAAAGTTTTCATTGTAGATATAAATATACAATCCTAATAGTAGTATCTTAATATTTGAATATTACAGAAATTAAATAATTAAATAATATTTTGATTATAACTATTTATGAACAATTATTTATTATTGTATGTTTATAGAAATACACTATCTATTCTTACGCTTCAACATTTAATTGAAGAAATAAAAATTGCAGGGGATGATTTATCTTTAAAAAGTATAGTATTATGTGGAGATGGACCTGTTTTTTCTGCTGGACACAACCTCAAAGAACTCGTAAGTTATAATGTATACTTGTTTTTACTATTATCAACTTTTTTTATATTTTGCTTATTTAAGTCTTTTACAGCCTTTTTTTAATAGTGTTTAAATTTTTTTCTTGCTGCCCCATTTTCCTTTGTTCATAGGCACTAGACGTTTATTAGATAATTAATATGTAATGTTCATCTTAGATGTTTATTGAAAGTACTATGTAATAGCAAATTATCTAATACTTTGAATTCTATTCTTTTTATATATATTTGTGTTATAAAATCTTTTGTTGTTTTTCAAAAGTATAAAATTAATTCATTTAAAGAAATATTTGTACTATTATTTATAAAAAAAATTGTTTAAAAAGTCTTTAATATTAAGTGACAGTTTTGTACGTATTAGTAGACATAAAATTTTTTTTGTATGAACAGACTCCGATGCTTCATTAGGAATAGCAGGCATGTATCATCTGAGTATGTGGCAATTTGTCTGTCATCTTTAGTGTTACAGATATTATTTATAATGTATAATATGAAAAAAATTGGTTCCTATAGTGTTCTCTAGCCGGCCGGAGTTATAGTACACTACACTGTGATATACCACAGACAATACTTTATCAGTTTATCACCTATTTTTTTATACTATTAATTTTAACTAATATTGTTTTATATTTTTTATGCAACTTCTAAATCACTGTAAGCTATTTTTTGAAATTCCAAAATTAGGTGAAATCTATACAAGTTCAGTATGATTGACTGTATCCAAAGTCCAAATTAAGTCTAAAACAATCACTAGAATTTTTTTTTATAATTTTCGAGCAAATTTTTCTTATGATTAATTTGTTATTCTTAAACCACACATATTTATAAAAAATTTTCTTTTGTATGTAATTTTGTTTTATTAAATAAGTTTTTATTAGTTTTTAACAAAGCTGCTCTCTTTTTCAATTTTTGTTAATGTTGGTCATTAATAATTATTTTGTCCTTGTCAAGTTCATGAGAACCACTGCATTTTTAATTTCTAATTTGAATACTTAAGTAAAAAATATAATTGATGTTATTTGTTTAAATTTAATGTCAATAATTTACTATAAGAATAAAATGAAAAGTTGCTTTTGGGAATTTTTTTTTTTGAAATACATATGATTATTTTAAATTTATAAATACAGATAGTTTATCATAAATTCATAACACATCATATTAACTCATATTTTATAAATAATTAATAGTACATATTTGTATAATATTATAGAGTATACCAGAAAACCAGAAATTGATATTCTCATTAGCTACAAAACTTATGAATACAATGATAGATTGTCCTATACCTATTATAGCATGTGTTGATGGTATAGCTGCTGCATCGGGTTGTCAATTAGTAGCAGCTTCAGATATGGCAATTTGTTCAGACCGCAGTTCTTTTTCAACACCTGGGTACGGAATGTATTTAATTTTATATTTTTATTTACAGTAATAAACTAAAATATTATATCAAAAAAAAAAAAAAACAACTTTATCATAATTTAATTTTTATTCAATATTTTACTTTTAGTGTAAACCTAGGTTTATTTTGTTCTACTCCAGGAATTCCACTGGCTAGAGTTGTGTCAAAAAAAACTGCAGCTTATATGTTATTCACTGGTATGCCAATTAATGCTGAAGAAGCCCTTAGAACTGGCCTTGTTAGTAAAGTTGTTCATCCAGAAGCATTAGGTAAATTATTTAAAAATCATTTAGATTTAATTAGTTCTATTAATTTTTATAACTTTTAGATGATGAAATTACCAAGTTGACAATATTAATTGGTCAAAAAAGCCGATCTGTAAATACTTTGGGGAAGAAATTTTTTTACAGACAAATCGATGAAAATATTAAATTGGCTTACAAGTAATTTATTTTAAATAGAAATGTTTGCTATAATTCCAACTTTTAAAAATTATACTTAAAATGTATTTCTAGGAATGGAGAACAAGTTATGCTAGATAATTTAGAACTCAGTGATTGCAAAGAAGGTTTACAGTCATTTGCTGAAAAAAGAAAACCAAATTGGTCAAATTAAAAATAAAATGAAACTTCCATTTAATAAAATATTTTAGAGAACCATAACCGAATTAAAACCAAATTTATGTAATTCTATTTAATAAATTTATCTATAAAACAATTTTTTTTCATTTTTATTTGTTTATTGGCTTTAATTTTTTTTTTTTTAGAATTTTCATAAGTTGTATAATATATATATAATACAGGAAAAGTATAAAAAACGGAATGTACACATTCTAGTTAGGTGAGCATTACGTCATTACCTATACCTATTGGATAAAGAAAAAATATTATTTATAAAACGTTTATTTCTTAAATTACCCCGGTAAATATTTATTATCTACGGCTGAGTAGATTAAATACATGCATTGAAAAAATAATGGTTGTAAATAATTGATTTTGATGAGATCCATGAAACAATAGAATACATTTTAGAAGTGTTAGTCACAAAAAAAATCATTTTGTGAAAAAGTTGATACACAATCTATTTATCTGTGGTCAACATTTTAAAAATGTCTATGTAAAAGTAAATGTTCATAAAATAAATATAAATGCAAATCCAGGGGAATACTTCTATCTGAAATTGTTATAATAAACAATAATATTTAATTTTTAATTAAATAGTAAACATTTTCAAATGTATAATTTTTTATATATATATTTTTTGTAATCTAACAAATCATTTTTATTTTGGATTAGTATGATTTGGTTTTTGTTACTATAATTATACGTATAATTGATCCATATGAAATGTTTGATATGTTGGTCGTGCTGTACCAACATTATCAGTTTACAATTATAGAATACATGCTATACATACATATTATATGATATATACTTCTTCTGTGGTAATACAAATACTTTATTCATAATACCCCAGTTGTAATGTATACATTACATTGTTCATATCATAGGTTTAGTTATCCATTTAATAGGTCTATGATTCATGTGAATATTATACATTATATGTTTAATATATACGTTACCCCATTATAAAGTAAGGTCCATAAAGTTACGTTCCTACCAATAACATAAACATCATTAAATTATTAAATTAAATTTATGTCTGAGGAGTGGGGACTAATATAAAAAGCTTTATGGGCGCTGCAGATTCACCTACTTTGATTTAGATGGTTTTAGTGACTGTCCCAACAGTGGCGACATTAGCCAATAGCTATTTTTTTTTTATAATACTTCTACCTATAGACATCATGGCCCTTCTTTGCGTGATTAGGTAAAAAAAATCAAAAGTAAAAATTTAACCTTAGGTAAGTCAAAAAAAAAAAATCTTCGTTGAAGTTGAAAATCGAAGCATTTTTTAAAAAAAAAATTCACGTTATTGTAAAATCCATACATTCATTGCTCCAGCATAGAATCTAACATCAAATTACTTAATATTAATTATTTAAATTCTATGAATATATAAATATTGTATACAGGTTGATTTTTTAAGCATGTTTACTCCCATTTTAGATTCTGAGCGAAGCAATGAATGTATTGATTTTTCAATGTCATGTGTTATGTTATTATTTTTTTTGTGTGTGTGTCTGTTATCACGTTTTAGGACAATAAAAGTGCTTCGATTTTCTTCATCGGCATCTTCTTTGGCAGGGAAGTGAATCTAGTTGATACTTTGAGGGGTCAAAAGTAAAAAATTCTCTATAGTTTTCAAACGCGACAGGAAAAACAACAAAAATATTAAAGGAAAAATGGGAATTTTTAAACAAAGTCAATTTTTGATAAAATTAATTTTTTTTCTGAGTAATACTAAAAGTAATCACAGTAAGTAGATATATGAAATTTTCACGAAATGTTTATATAAGCAATTTCTATACACAATAAAATTTTTAATACATTATGACTTTTTTTGAGGTATTTATAAGCATAATAAATTTTCGGTTTTTTTTTATCATTATCAATAAAAATATTTTCAATCATTCAAAAAACTTAAAAATTTAATACAAGGTTCTTTATAACTTATATATGAAAATTAAAAAAAAAAGTTGAGCGTAAGTTTCTAATAGTTTTTTTTATAAGCGTCTAAAGTTAAAATTTTAACAAAATACGTAAAAATCACGAAAATGTACAATATTTTTTTAATTGAGAAATTTATAAAAAAATTTCTATTTAAATCTAAGATTTGAAAATTTAACACAAGATTTTTGATAATTTTTTCTACCTTTCTAAAAAATAAAATGTTTATCGGAAAATCAAAGTAATTTTTTATGAGCGTTTGAAATTAGACATTGGATATTCACCCGTTTTTCGGGGAACAAATTTCTTATTTTGATGTAATCCAAAAAATAATAACCGTAGACATGTGAAAATTTCACCAAATGTTAAGATTATCATTTTCTATATACTAAAAAAATTTAAAAATATTTTGGCAATTTTTGAGCTAATTGTAGGCCTAAGAAATTTTTGGTTTTTTCAATTATTTTTCTTTAAATATCAACAAAAAAAATTTCGTTGGGTCAAATTTTTTGAAAATTTAATACAAGATTCCTCATAAGTTATTAAAATAGCAGATTAAAAATAAAAATATATAAGCACAATTTTTTTTTTATAAGTATTGAAAGTTCAAATTTTGACCAAATTCATTGAAGTCTTGAATGTTTGCAAATTATTTTGTAGTTAAAAATGTATAAAATGATCAGTTTTTATAACTAAAGATTGAAAATTTTAAACGAGGTTTTTTATATTATTAAAAATAAATAACATATTAAGATATTCATTACTTGAACTGTGAATTGTGATAGTATAACTTTATAAGTCTCTTGCGTTCAATAACATATACAATGAGTTGCCTATGTTATGTTCCTCATCTAAATTATAACCTCTCAAGTATATTATTAAGTATTAAAAATATTAATTATTACACACGTTGTCTACTCGTCTTTACTAATAATAATTAAATTATATTATATAGCTATATATATATATATACGTTTAAAAAATTGAATGACATCTGGTTTATTATATTCGGTTAGAAAAAAGCAAGAATTATCTTTAAAAACAAAAAACAACTAAACAATAATAATTTAATTAAGTACTATAAGAATTACAGAAATATCTAAATTATGTTATTAAAATGGCAAAAATAAATTATTTCAATGATCAATTTCAACGTGTTTCCGGAGACTCTAAAAATACTCGAAAATTAATAAAAATTTTAATTAATAAACCTAATCCTGATAAAGATATCATAAAACGTTTAAAATATAATTGTAATCTAATTGTGCACAAAAAGAACCATTAACTGCATCAAATAATTGAAATATGTTTTTTTCTATTATCGGACCAGAATCTAACAAATAACATAAGACAATGTTTCGACAAAGTTTCAGATGAGAGATTATCAGAGATTAATTTCAACAATTTATTCTTGGTAAAAATAAATTCGATAGAAAATCATGAGTGTAATAAAACATTTTTAAGACGATGTAGCCTGTGGTTTTGATAAAATTAATGTCAACATTTTGAAGAACATATCACCTTATATAATAAATCCTTCAACATATATAATTAATTTAAGTCTGAAACTTTGTGTTTTTCCAGATAAATTAAAATTAATGATAATTAAACTTCTACATAAAGGTGGTCATAAAGAAAACATGAACAATTACCGACCAATCTCTATATTGAGTTGTTTTTCAAAAATTTTTGAAAAAATTATCAAAGCTCGTTTGATAGGTTATTTAAAAAATAAAAGTCTTTTTTCTAAAAATCAATATGGATTCAGACCTAGGAGAAGTACCAAAGATGCTTTATACATTGCTATAAAATTTATTTCTAAAGCACTCGATAAAGGTGATAAAGCATTAGGTATATTTTTAGATTTAGCGAAAGCTTTTAATACTGTAAATTATAGTTTATTATTTAAAATTTTCAGTAGTTATGGTATAAACGGTATTTGTTTGAACTGGTTTAAAAGCTATATTAATAAAAGGAAACAAATTACAAATATCAATGGGGTTTTAGGGCAGGAAAATGAAGTTGTATTTGGTGTACCTCAGCCCTCGGGGAAGTATTCTAGGTCCAATTTTGTTTATTATGTATATAAATAATTTATGTGATATGAATGTTGACGGAAAAATAGTTGTATATGCGGATGACACATTATGTTTGTTATTATCTAGTTCCAATTGGGAAAGTCTAAGACAAAAAATGGAATTAAATTTTATGAAATTAATAAATTTGTTAAATATTAAAAAATTATCTTTAAATTTTAACAAAACAATGTTCATGGTTTTTTCAATAAATAATATTTTACCGTCTTTTGAAGAAATTACGTTATACATGAATGTTCAAATGCATCAAACTGTAACTGCCCAAAAATCAATATAGTCAAAAGAATAAAATATTTGGGATTAATATTCGATTGTAACCATTAATGAAACGTTCATATTAATAGTTTGACAGTAAAATTGCAATATTTAATGTTTAAATTTCATAAATTAAAATATATAATTTCATCTCATACTATGAGGATAGTTTATCTTTATTTATACCAATCTATAATGCAATATGGAATGGTAACTTGGGGTGGTGCCTCTAAAAATGTTCTAAAATCATTAAGGGTTCAACAAAACAGTATAATTCGTATATGTTTGAAAAAGACAATCTCATTGGCTCTACCTTTTTAAACTATATAAAGAGTTTAACGTGCTTCCGTTTGAATTGTTCTTTAAAAATACCGCTATAATAATTGTATGTAAAAAAATCTATCATTTCCTTTATCAAACAGAATGACAAGCCGATAGAGGAAGATAGATTGTGTAATATTAAAGTTTTATTTATTAATACAAGTCTCGGTCAAAAGTTTATTAATTATCGGGGTCTTGCCATTTTTAACTTTTTGTCAATTTATGTGAAAAAAAAAATTTTAATCATAAAATTAACATCAAAAAATATATCAATAACGTTTTTTTTTTTAGTAAACCAAGTCAGTGTTTACTATAAATAAAATGTTTATATATAGTATTTTTTTTCTGTTTCTTTTTATTACACAGTGTTTGATATTTTTTGTTATATTAAGTAATCTAATCAAATCACACGGGTGCACTGTTACTCTCTACACCATCACAAGCTTAACATAAAGGTGCAGGTAATTTTTATTATTTTTTTTAAATATTTTGTAATTTGTATTGTGTTAATCAAATAATTTTACTGCTGGCATATTGTCCGTGATCTAATGCAGTGGGTTGCCCACATAGGTAGTTCAGATGCATGCAAATCACTTCAGGTTAATGTTAATTTAATGTTTGGCTCAGGCAACGCTGGTCGAGACGGCTAATTACTATAAAAAAAAATTAAATTGCCACCAAACACTCATAACCGGCCCATATTATTTTTTCTCGGTAGCTCGCCTGCCTAACCAAGGCCTGTAATCTATCCCCACACTTTTAAAATTAACTCGCCAATATTATAATTATTGATTCCACTACAAACTTATTGATTCGAATGTTTTTTTGTTTTGACGGAAACAATGATGACCGCCACTTTCTTGCGTGAATTTTATTTCCAAAGATTTTTCCCGATTACCATTTACCAGTTCTTTGCACGATTAAAGATAGTATTATCTTATTATATGTTATTATCTATACTCGTGATAGTATTGGAAACATGATGAAAAAGCAAAGAGGTACATTTAAACACTATAACAGAGTAAAAGTTGACAAGTTATTGAGCATAATGAGTTCCGATGTTCCGTTTTTAAATTGTTCACAGTTTTAATATATTAAATCTCAATATCACAGAGACACGTCATGTTGATTAACGACGATTAAATGTTACAAATTTAATCATTTTTTCTTCAAAATATTAAATACAACACTTAAAATTGGGGCCACTTGGCTAACAGAAGCAGTTAAAATGTTACTGTTACCAAAATGTTTAAATTCAATCGTACTAAACAATATAAAGCGAAGTTTCATGACAAAGTCTTATGGCTTAATGTATTCTAATGTTAAACGAGTTACTATTAAAGATGCCAAAGATGATCAATTTACTCCTATTTTTAAGTAAGAATGATCGTCTTGTATTAGTTACTTATTAAATAATAGTTATAACTGTTGAATGTCGATTAATAAGTTATTACTATAATAATGATTTTTTGGCTATTAATCATAATTTTATTTATTTATTTTTATTGTGGGCATTCATTATCATTATTCCTTAATGTTTAATACTAACAAAAACAAAAAAAATCATGTGTCCATTAAGTTTTTTTATGTTTTTGTCTTTATGATTTAACCATTATTTCAGAACATCACACATGAAATTTTTCATCATTTTAAACAGACTTAAAAAATATCAATTAGTTGGATTATTTTGTTGGATTCCTATGTGTTTCAGTTTAAATATGCTTAGCTATTTAAATTCCGAAGAAGTAATTTGTGCATCAGTAATAGGTAAGTACTATTAACAGTTTTTTTCTTTTCTTTTTAAAAATGTTTAGTATAAATTGTTCATTTTCAGGTTTAGGTTTAACAGCTGGCTTACATATTGTCTCTTGGATAGTATCAAATAATCTTGTTATTTTTGTATATACAAGTAAAGATGACCAAAGATGTCGGATGTCCTATTTATCTTATTGGGGTAATCGGAAAGAATTATATTGCAACATTGAAGATATAAAACCTATTGAGTTTTCTAAATTAAGTTTTTTAAATCACAAAATTAGATTGAAAGGAAATTCAATCACATTTAAAATTATTACACACAACTCGACTATTTTAAATAATGCTAAATTTAGAATAGTATTCGGTAATAATATTATTTGAAAAAAAATTAAAATTGAGTCATGTAAGTAAATTATTATTTTTTTTTTGACACTCACTACCAGTAGTGCATTGTTATTGAATTTTAAGTACATACAACCAATGATAATTTACAACTAAGTGTTATTAATTGATTTATATTTTTACAATTTGTTGTTAAATATTAAATAAGCCTCATCTGGTATGTCAATAAAAGTATAAACTATGACGGTGATTTTTTTTTTATTTGAAGTGTAAGTTTGGATAAAATTAGATATTTAAATGCAGAATAACAATGTTAGTTATTTTGTTGTAATTCAAAAATATTATTTGTGAGAATTTGAAATATTTAGATTAATTTTAAGCTATTATCTGTCTATACCATTAACCTATTCACACAGTTCTATGGTAAGTCTGCTTTGACTCAAAAGTTAATAATAATAATATATTATACTTACTATAATAATAATTAAATATTAAAAATATAATAAATGCAATATTTTTGGTAAAAAACTTATCTACCGCATTACGAAAAGTAAAATAAATTATTTTAATAGCAATATAATCATCATAAAATAAACTTATGCCAGGTTGCATAAAAAAAATTGATTAATTAAATGATTCAATAAAATTTAATGAACTAATCATGGGCCAATAAATTGTGTTTAAAGGACCATTAGCTGCTCACTATTATTCCTTGTATGTTTAGTGACTATTTATGTAACCCAACATTAGTAATATCATTGATTATAGATAGTATTATACTATAATATAATAATTTTTATATTATATTATGATATTTCTATATTACTTAATATACTATCTATAATCAATGGTAATATAGGCTGGCTATCTTTGGTCTTTATTGTTTTTCATATGCAATGATCAACATTGAATTCAATTTTACACATATATTATTACAGTGATTATGTACACTTTTTAGTCTTTATCCAAGAACTCTTTCCACTTAATTTACAAAATAATGTTTTATTATATTAACTTCTATGCATTCAGTAAGTTTATTGATTGTCATGTAAGATAACCTTCACATATGTTATATATTTTGTAATAATGAACAGAATAATTAAATACATAAAATACTTAAGTTTAGGTTAAGTTATATTATGTATCTTTTGAAATGTAATCAAATCAATCCTTTCTTTTAGTTTGATTGTTTTTTAATTTTCATCGATCCAGGCATCCTACAGCAGAGTACATGTGTACAGATAAACATTATATTTATAATTTAATTATTAACCTTTAAAAATTGTTTAAATTACATTTTGCTACCATAGGACAACCAACCAATATTTTTGTGAATCATGTGATTTAAATATACTTTCTTTGAGCCATCACTGATCACTTTTAAGTTCAATCTAATAAAAAATGTATACTTTTATGGTATTTATAATTTAATAAAATGACAAATACATTTCACAATATAACATATTAAAATCTTATATTCCAAAACTACACATTTTATCAGATTATTGTTAAACACAATTAAATAGTATAAATGATAATATAAATATAATTTAAATTATATAATATAAATTTAAATTTGTTATTTTTGAAATAATTGATTTACAGGTTATTTCTTAATACAAGACTTAGTGTACCTATTGTGTTATATTTTTAAATTTTAGAAGTTTAAATTTCTTATTTTTATTCTAATGATAGGCCACTACTGAATAATATTTTAGTGTTAAGGATTAGGCCAAGGAATATCTGCTATCTAATCTATTGTCCTTCATCAAGTATGCACTTGGAGTTCATTATTGTTAAAATGTTTTGTTAATTACATACAATTGAATAAATAAAAATGTTTAATGGCCATCAAATATAAAAAGCATCAATAATTAGTTCACTAAGTCTATAGCTAATTAATTTAATCAAACATATGTTTATATAAATCATTTTAATTTAATAAAATAACTACTATTTGATATCAATAAATATAAAATATTACTGTATAGAATAAATAAAATTGTTGATTATTATGTTGATGATTGTACTTTTCTTTAAAATAATTAACTAAATGCATATTTCTTAATTACCAGTTATACCTTAATAAAATTAAAATTAAAATAAATAATAATAATACAAATATTATTAATTAAAAATAAATGTTAATATTTAACAAAAATAATAATAATAATAATAATTATTGAGGTATTCAAAAATAAAAAAAAACATTTAAAGTATACATTTATGATATAATAAAAAAATTTTTTTTATAAGAACTTAATTTATTATTAATATATTATTTATTTTTAAATAATATATTTATATTTTAAACTACATGACTAAAATTATTAAAGTAATTTTAAAGAGTAATGTAATTACCAAATAAATTACATTATTTATTGTATTATTAATTTTTATTTTTATTGATATTTGTTAATAAATAGAAATATATTACATACTTATAACTAGGTACAAGAAAAAAAAATTAAGTAAAAGAGTAAAACATTTCCAGTGGTTTGTTAACTTTCCAAAATTTATCGTGTACATTTCGAAGTGTTTGATTGCCACTGAGAGGGACAAATTGGTCTGCAGTGGGTGCAACATAGATCAAAAAACTGAGAGCTCGTTCTGGAAGCTCTGGGCCAAGGTCTAATGTTAACCGCATAGCTAAATACTTACTCAAATGATCAACTAGAAAAAAAAATCATGTATATGTAATGACTGTTTTGAAAATTTGACTTATGCTACTTTATCACACATAGAATTATTGGTTATATTTTCATGGGTTTAACTCTACACATTTTAAATTCAAAGCTATTGAAAAGTATACAATTTTAAATGTCATTAAAGTAAGTACTATTTATATATTTTATTTTCTAAACTTTTTCTATACATCATAATAAAAAGTATTAATCGATGAACAGATAACAGTGATAGGTAGTTACTTGGTATACTTTAGACTGTATATTATGTACATTTAATTAAAATTAAAACTTGAAATGATAATAAAATATTCTTCAAATTATAGCAATTTAGTTATTCATTGCAGTAATATTTTTAAATGTTTGGGTTATGTGTAAAAATAAAAACCAAGTATGAAAAACATTTGAACAATAACAAGAATTTTATATAGAATTTTAAAGGTCATTTCGATATTTCATTCTATATCATTTTATCATTATAAAGTAGTTTAATTTAAAGGGCTTACCAGTTGCATTAGCCGTCGTTTTTATGTAACGTACAGAGTTTTCTTTTAAAACTCTGATTAACTGATTATCACTGGCCATTTCTGTAGGATGAGGTTTAAACACTAGCTCTATTTCATCTACTGACACACCTTTTGATGTACCATCACATTCTGTTATATCAGAGGTATCAACAGTTGAAGCAGGCCCTTCTTTTTCTGAGATCATAACAGACTTCATCTTTTTTGCCACTTTTGTTTGTACCATTGTTCTTGTTACATTATCTCGACTTGAACTATTTGAAGGTTTTGAAGTAGTTGATGAGCTACTTTCATTGAGTTCTTCATGTTGGTTCTTTTTGGTTCGTTGTAGTCGATTTTGAGTTTGTAATTTAATACCTTCATTTATTGACTGAACTAAATTGGCCTGACTGTGACTCTTATTTAACTTTTCCAATACTCTAGTTTGATGTGCTTCATATTCATCACGGCTAGGATAGATCTTAGATATGAGAAGATCAAAATTTGGATCAGGACGTAAGGACCGTTTCGATACTAGTTTCTTACGACAAGTAGGACATTCTTTATTACCTGAACGAAGAGCTGTCACAATACAGTCTGAACAGAATCTAAAAATAAATAAATAGTTTTATTAGTTATATAATTATAAATTTAAATATAATATGTAATTAAATTATATAATTATGTACAATATATTTAAATGTAATACAATTACCTATGGAGACATTCTTTAGTAGTCATTGTTTTTTTCAACATATCCAAACATATTGGACACATTAGTTCACTGTGTAAACTTCGTGGGGATACAGCAATTTCGGTGTTGTCTGTAATAGCTTCTTGAGGAGATCTATGCAATTCGTATAGTGAAAGTTCCCAAGTTTTGGTAAGACCCATTGGATCTGCTGAAGCCATGTTAAAAACAGTTATTTTTTACAATCAGATAAAAATAATTTAATTAATTAATCTAAGTATGAGTATTTGTAACTGTGCAACAACAGATTTATAATATTTAATACAATACTCAATGAGAATAATTATAATAATAATAACAATATATTAATTAATTTAACTAGGTTTATAAATAAATAATATAATTGATGACTTTAAGTGTAATAATATAACGATCAAAAGGATAAACCAATCATGTTTAAAGCATAGAAAATTCAAAAAGTATACTAAGCTAGGTTTAGCGTTTACAAAAAATACTGTATTGTTGTCATAAACGACATAAACTACGTAAACCTGATTCTGGATTCAATTAATTCGATAGTGAGAAACTGATCAAGACAATCGATAGTGTTAACCATAAAACAGTTTAATCATAATATTATACAATAGTTTGTTTTTTAATGTATAATACTGAAGAAGTGAGAAAATAATAAATCATCTGTTATAATAAAACTATTAAAGGTACATTTTTAATTAATGTGAAATGTCGTGTAAGTATATTTCATTTCCATGCGATTGTTGGTGTAAACAATAACTGGATCTGTACAATATCGATTTTTGTTATCAGTAAAAAATTTTATCTTTATTTTTTTATCACCAAATATGAGTTATGAAAAAATGTATTATTCAAACATTTAATATTCATAATTTTAAACCGTAACAGACGTCAGACATCAGTAACTGTAGTAACGACTATAGCGAATGGACTGCAAATTGTTACTGCACAATTACAATAATATAATAATGAAATGGTTTAAGAGTCTTTTTTTTCTCATTTCAGACAATGATTCGGGTGGGTGGGGGGGGGGGGTGGACTATGAGTGTTTAGGCTCTCCTGTTATCAAAGCAATCAATAAAATAAATTTGTATTATAAATTACGAAATTTATGCTATAAAATGTAAAATCAATTTTTTTTTTTTGAGCCTCTCCTAGGTCTTAGGCGTCATTAAAGGGTATCGGAGAGGTGCTTTTGCTGCCACAAAATAAATTATATTCGATATTTATTATTCGAGCTTTTGATTGTTAAATATATAGATATTATATTCTCAGACCGGGTCACCAGGGAGATACAAAATAATAATATATTCTGTGATTATTATAGACGTTATGGTGTTAATTATTTAATTATATATTTATATTTTAAGTTATATTTATGTTCTTCACAAGTTTAGGCTTTGGAGACAAATATTTTTGCTTTTTATTATTATTATTATTATTTTTTTTTTGTATTACATTTAATTTGTAACTATTTTTTTGAAATAACAATAAACAATATCTTATCTTACATAAAAAAGAAAAATAATAATAATAGTATAATTTTTTTCAAATAAACAAAAGTCAATTTTTTTGTAAATTATTTTTTTTTTGCTACTCCAGAATTTTATCTCAATAGTGACGTTCCTGTCCTAACTGTTGACATTTTCCGGATCTGCTCCAGTCTCATTTAGTTGATCGAATTTTACTTTACACGATTAAAATATTAAATAATACAGACAATACATTAGGATCACATACAGACTGAAATATAATATCCAACATCCCAAATCCTAAACACATGGATCCATTATATAAGTGTCATCATGATAAATATTTAAATGCGGCTTTTTCATTAAAAAACGTTGAAAAAATACTTTCTTATGACACCAATTTTAAAATAAAATTCAAAAATATTTTTATACAATTTCATTTTTAAAATGCTTCAAATAAAAATATTTTAATACTTCCAAAATATTAAAAAAAAAATAATAATATTTATTTAATACATTATTTCTGAGAAAAATAGTAAGTTTTGCTACCAAAAATAATATTTTTTGAATAAAAATTTTAGAAGAACAACAAATTTACGTATTTTAAATTGCACTAAAGATAGATCTACTTTTACTTTAAAAATTCGTATTTTAACGAAATTGATTTAGACAGATACAATCTGTTTTAAATGATCTTATTTTTTCTGATCTAAAAATTATTATTTTCATAAGTACCTATTGAAAATGTACTTGCTCTAACTTGGCAAATTTAAACTCAATTTTAATAATTATTTTTTAAAAATCAGGTAGATTCTCGCAAAAACGTCCTTTCAATAATTTGAGACTAATTATCTATGAATTGTTGGAAATTTGATTTGTATACATAAAAATGAGCAAAATGAGTAAGAAAAATATTTTGCTATGACAATACTATAAATAAAAAATTTAATTTCCATTCAAAAAAGTAAAAAATATATATATTTTTTAATGTTTTCTTAATGACTACATATTATTATATAATACAATATTTTCAAAAATATATCTATAAAAGACTTTCGAGATAATGAGTACCTATTTACAATTTATTGAAATAATCGTATACTATATTGATAATTATTATACTATAGCAATAAACTATTATTCGTGTCATTACTCGCCGCTCATCCTATAAACGTGAGCAGGTGACCTGAAACAATTTCAAATGACTGAGCGACAAGCAGTCGAGATACCGAATTCGGAAAAACAAGAAAAATATGCTATAAAAAAAAATTGATAATCATTATAATAATTTATAACACAATAACTATGTCTACCGGTAGGTCAACAGCCATTGTACCTACACTACATGTACTGCACTGTATCATGGCGAAAGATTAAAAATCAAAAATAATATTTCTTGTCCTCGCGTCTTAGAACACAAGACAAGATTTTTAAGCCTACCATTAAATGTTGTCATTTTTTTCCGACATCGCGACATGTCGATCTCCTCCTATCAGTTTCCGTTTTCGAGATTTGCAACGAAATTTTAAGTTTGGACAGAACTTTGACGTCGACGTGCAGTACGAGTGAATATATCCTGAGCGAATTTCTTTTTCCAATTTGATTGAAAAATGGTCGAACGCGTCAGAAATTTATCGATGGACTATACGATTTTTAATAATTAGTATACGACAGACGATGTGCTGTTGCTAATCACGGACAACATAGATTGTCAGATGAAATTAATTCCACTTCCATGTGGTTAGCAGTACAATATTGTACAAAAACGAGAAACCTCGTATCTTTATGTTGTGTACTCGTGTTTGTAAAATATTGTAATTTACATTAATTTTTCGTAAAAATTATACAGTATACATAGTACAGTAACAATAATATTATGATAACGAGTGATAATGACTGATGACAAATGGCAATACGAATTTATTAAGAGAGTCATATGACGAGGTAAAATATGTTTTTTTTTTGTCACGAAGAAAGCGAGAAACTGAGAAACAAAAATCGTTAACCGATTGGTTGAAAAGAATAAGGAAAATCGATCATTGGATATAGATAGTGATTTGTGAACACTCAAATACTCTACGATAATATATTATAGACATCATCCGCGGGTACTTGATGTCCCGAAAAGACAACCCACGTATTAAGATATACCTATCTTAATTCGTATCGTAAGACACCTTTAAAAGAAAAAAAACACTAAAACTCATAGGCGTAACTAGACCTAAATTTTAGAGCCTGCTAAAATAGTGTACATCTATCTCACTAACCAATGTGTTTACAAAGTAAATAATTATTTTAGTATGATAATATATTTACACATAAAGTGATTCATTAAGCGTAAAACACTAATATCTCAAAAAATATTCACTTTTTTCAAATTTTTTTTTTCAAGATTTTAAATCTACGCTGTTCTAGAATTATATAATTGTTTAATATTTTTCACCCTTATATTTATTAGGCATACTACCACCAACTTTTGATTTTCAAATGGCAACCTATACTAATAATGTTATAATTTAGTAAGACTTTTTTTCTTATGAATTATTACGTTCAAATTTTCTTTTTTCGTTAATTCATTGACGAAATAGAGCTCCTCAAAGTTGGCTGGTTTTGAGAGTTATTTGTGCGTAAATGTGTTATACCTAGTCAGTAGATACCGCAACAATTAGGATTTGTATGCTATAGGGTAAAATATATTACATTTTTCAGATCAATTCAGTAAGTACTGTAAACTTAAGTTGTGTCCCTAAATATATTTTATAATGCCCATTTGGCAGGGTTCGCGCAGATCGCTCCACTGAAGGTGTTTGTGGCACTGATCATAATAATACTTATCAATTACGAAAACCAGAAGCTATAAGTAATAAATTCGATATCGTTCGACCACAAGGTATATCGGTGATAACTGATAATCGTTGTACCTACTCGTTACAATAACGGTATCGAATTTATTACTTTTAACTTCTGGTCTTTATAAGCGATAGTTAATAAGAGAACTGTGCAACATACTGCTAAATGGAGTATTTTGGGCCATAACTTAAGCTTACCTACTATACTTATTAAATTGATTTGAAAAGTGTATTATCTTTTACGTTGGAGCACAAAAATCTCAATTGCTGCAGTTTGCGGTACTAACTAGGTATAACACATTTACGCACAAATAACTCTCAAAACCAGCCAACTTTGAGGAGCTCTATCTCGTCAACGAATTAATGAAAAAAGAAAATTTGAACGTGATAATTTATAAGAAAAAAAGCCTTACTAAATTATGACATTATTAGTATGGTTTGCCATTTGAAAATCAAAAGTTGATGGTGATGTACCTAATAAATATAAGGGTGAAAAATATTAAACAATTATATAATTCAAGAATAGCGTAGATCCAAAATCTTGAAAAAAAATGAATACTTTTTGAGATAATGAGTATTTTACGTTTAATGAATCACCCTATATTATATACGATATACCTAATATCTAACAACTATAATTGAGAATTGTATAAATGTTTAGTTTAAATTAATTTAAAAACTATTTTTCTTGTTTCTGTGCTGTACTCATCTAACACTAATTCTGTTTTTGTGTGGTTTGCAACATCCCTTTAAATATTTAAAATAGACCTCAAAAAAATATTAATTTGTTGCATGCTTGGAAAACTACGTTCACGTGTTACAGAACTTATTGGAATTGTAACTGCAATTTGAATTAACTGATTAAAGTTAGGAAATAATCTTTTTAAATTGTTTTCTTTTAATAAAACGCAAATAAAAAAAAATTTTGTATAAAATAAAGAAACCACTGTTTTCTTACATTATTTTTGGTGTTTTATAACAATGGCCAGGGATGCTAAAATAGAGCTTAGGGGTGCTTATGACCAAATTCAATACTCAACCAACTATACTAATATAATAGAATCCTAAAGCTCTACAAATTATACGAATAGTGATAGTAGCGTGACACTATCATCATAGATCTATAATAAGGTTTGTGAATGCAATAGCATATAAGAATTTAATATACAGGGTTATTCAAAATGATTCATCCAATTTAAGATAGCTATAAAATGGTTAAATATAAATTTTGTCTTATCAAATTATGTAGAAATGAATAGAGGGTAATCCCAAGTTTTACAATGTCATTAATTCGTTATTTTCAAATTATCGCTTAAGGCGATATGTTAGTTTCCGCAAATATGTCGACCGGACAGCACAAAGCGTTTTTTGTTGCGATTTTCGAAGTGTGAATCGATAATAACCGTGCAACGCGATTTTCGTCGTTATTATGGTAGCGATGCACCGACTGCTCAGAGTATACGTCGATGGTATAAGCAGTTTGAAGAAACAGGGTGTTTGTGCAAAGGAAAAAGCACAGGTCGACCTCGTGTATCCGATGATAATGTGGAAAGAATTAGAGAGAGTTTTCAACGCAGTCCGTGTAAGTCAACCAACCGTGCAAGTCGAGAACTAGAAATTCCACAAACAACTGTTTGGCGTGTTTTAAGACGATGTTTAACTATGAAACCATACAGGTTGCAACTGTTGCAGGCTTCAAAACCCAATGATAAGTTGAAACGACTTGAATTTAGCATTTTTATGCAGGAGGCTATGCAGGATGAAAATTTTGCTTCTCGCTTAGTTTTCAGTGACGAAGCATCCTTCCACTTAGGTGGTAAAGTAAACCGTCATAAAGATGCTGTGTATATACCACCATTGCCATCAACCCTAGATGAATTGAAAAATCGAATAACAACAGCGGTGGAGTCAATTACAAAAGATATGTTGCAAGAAGTATGGAATGAATTTGACTACCGACTAGATATTATTCGTGTGACCAAAGGAGCTCACATAGAACATTTATAAGTATA
>JACXSJ010002278.1:0-12825 GCA_014851325.1 Pentalonia nigronervosa | reverse complement strand
TATATATATATATATATATATATGTATTATGAAAAATATTTATTTCCATGTTCAAATATTATAGTACAATTAAAAAAAAAATTCAAAATCAATATTTTGGAAAAATGTAAAACCGACTCCACTGCGATCAATTCGACTTTAGAGAAAAACTTAGTTTTACTTTCGGGTGCTCGGCAAAACGTGAATGAAAATTGAAAAATTTGAAATATTTAAAATCACGAGTACATTTACGAATTATTTTATGAAAAAATGGTAAGATTTTGGGCTATAAATTATATAAATTCTGAATTCATTATTAGGGCTAGAAAATTGTTGCATTTGCATATTTTTTTTCATAATTTTTTCAATTTATAAAATTTATTACGAAGTAAGCTTGAAATTAATTTCACGACACTACGAAAAAAATGTTAAAAGTTTTAGTGCACATTTTTGCATATTTAGTGATTTTGTAGTTTTACGAATTTATTTCTTAATTTAATCCCTTTTTAGAGCATATTTGACGATTAATGATAAGTTAATTTTAATTTTAAGTAAATTTTAATTAATTTTAAAATTTGGCAAAAAAAAAAATGAATACATTAGAGTGTATATTTATTGTAAGAGTTTTCTCTAGGTATTATCTAAAAAATAAATAAAAATATCTTAAATAACTTGGATTAGTTTTAGATTATAAATTAAAATGGGATAAACATATGTATATATTCAATTAATAATAAATTACGTAATTTTTTTTATATTATCAAAAAAGTTAGATAT
This sequence comes from Pentalonia nigronervosa, assembly GCA_014851325.1. NCBI lineage: Eukaryota > Metazoa > Arthropoda > Insecta > Hemiptera > Aphididae > Pentalonia > Pentalonia nigronervosa. The sequence goes on along the minus strand of JACXSJ010002278.1, from coordinate 12,069 downwards.
ATATTTCATAATTCCTTTAAAAGAATTATATATTTAACTTTAGTTAGTTATGTTTTTATTCATATGGTATATCTCTTTGGGGAGAAACTTTTAATAATCATTTAAATAAACTTAATGTTACTATAAATTGTATTATAAAATGTTTATTAAATCTACTTAATTTAACTAGTACAACAATAATATTTAAAGTAATTAATTTGAAAAATCTGAAATTTATTCATAATTACTCTGTTTTAATCCAGCTGTATAAATATAAACACTTAATTCCGATTATTGATCATGCTCCTCCAGCACAAGTTTTGCTTACCGGGGGTGTTGTAATATTGTATTCATAAATGTAAATTTTGATGTAAAAACTTGTGATGTTGCAATAAACTTATTATTATTATTGTATTGCTATTTCAAATCCCTAGTTGACATAAAACATAAAAACATTTTTTAGTAAGATTGTGACTAAATTTGTGAGTAACAAAAAAAAAAAATAAGTGCATATTTTTAAAGCATAGGTATATGTACTTTTTATGAGCATAAGTGCATGCATATTTGGTACTTTTTAAGTTCCGAATCTTAATTATTATGATACAACTATATTATAAAAAGAACTATGGTCTACCTATTATACAAGCCGCGAAAGTGTTGAATTGGCGGGATTTTTATTTTTATCACGTCGTTTATTAGTAATCGTGTGGATCGAGTGTCGCTTTTGCGATAGTAGTTATTATATAATCACCACGAATTCTATGATCGTGGGTATATCTTATATGGTCGGTGTCATAAAGTTATTAAAGTTTATACTTAATACCACTATCAGCCTTACGCTCACGCCAAACGCTTTGTATCGCACTGTTGCTGTCTAATGTAGTATATAGTAAAATATATCAAATAGTAACGTCTATAAGTCTATCCAGTGTGGCAGTCTTTGACGGAGTGACGTGTGTCGCGTACTCCTGTTTCCGATCAATATTTATTTTCGTAAATTCAAATCATGCTCGGCCCACGTCTTATCACACGAATATTGTAAATCACAACTCTCAGAGTATGTAGTCAGACTGGCGAATGTTATATTGCGTGTGCATAGTAATAGTAAGCATTATAAAATCCTTAATTGTTTACTATTTAACCTCGTAGCCACTTGTTTGCAAATCTACTATATAGTACAACATATCGATAACTTATTTCGTACAATCGTGACATTTCCCTCTTTTGCAATAATAGTATGCCCATATACATATAGCGTTCTATAGTGTATGGTACGATGCACAATAGCCAATAGGTACTTATCAATATTTATATGTCACATCCGGGTTAGGTTACTTACTGAGAGTGTAATGTAATATTCCATTGTCAATATTATTCATGAGTTTATTGTTATTGTGTTCACAGTATTTGTATGAATTGCGCTATTGTACGATTCATACTGGTCCAGATACAGCCTGTTTGTTTTAAATATTAATTGCAAATTGTGGAAGTGTTATTAACAATAGTTCATTTTTATCAAAAATTGGCCAAATGTTTATTTAACGTGTTTTTGTAAATCGTCTATCAATTTGATAACATTGTGTAAGTATTATTATTATTTTTATAGTATTATAATTGTTGATTCAATAAGTATTTATAAATCTATAAACTTCTCAAAAAGATGTTTTGAATTTTTTTTTTATAAATTTATTCTTTCTCTATTCATAAACATAATACAATTTGTCCCTTTTACCAATAATTAAAATATATTTCTTAGTTTTTTTTTTAAAGTTTAATGCATTTTCTATTTTATTTTAGAAATGAAGTTAAATCAAGAGTATTGGGTATCAGAACTACCCAAACCACTTACATTGATTCCTATTACACAATTAGCAATTCCAGGTATTATGAAATGAATAACTTATTGTGGTAATTAATGTGTATTAAGTTAAGAGACTGAGGAAGCCATAATAGTATACATTTTAAGTTATAAATATATATTTATTAAGAATTTTTTTCCTGTTGACAAAATTGACAAATATGTGTGTATAAACTGATAAACTACGTCTTAGGCTCTCACGATTCATTTTCGTACACCATCACACCACATAGCGAATTAGGGCCAGATGCGTCAAGACTTGTACAATATTTAAACCGCCTATTAGGACCTGCCATGCGACGATTCATCTACAAATGGTCTATTACTCAGACATGTAATATTCAAACACAACTACATCTTGGAATAAGGTAATTTAAAATATTTATTTATTCGTGTTTTAACTTAAACCAGCAGGTTTGAAGTTAGTTATTAGAAGTTCTTTAGGTAGTTGTAGTAGGCACCATAATTTTAGATAACAATTAGAATTTTTATAATATAGTTGATTTCTGAGTTGACTAATGATTGTTTATAGTGCTGCTACTACGATTTTGAGGCTCACATGTGAATTAATTTTAAAGTCCTTTATTGTCAGAGGTTGTGAAGTGTTGAGTCACTAACACGGCCATAAATAATATATATATATACTATCTTAATCAGGTATATGTAAATTGCACCAGAAATCACAGGTAAAAAAAAAAAAATTATAGGATTCAAAAAGATTATACATAATTTGCACTAGACGATATTGAAATACCAAAAATGTTATAATTTAATTATGTGTAAAAGTTGAAAAATAAACAACATGTGCTGACATATACATTGTTTGAACATATAGGTTTGCCAGGTATCTAAAATTTAGATTTTAGATTAATTTTTTTCAACATCATTTCTTAACTATATTTATTTTAATTTTTAACTAAGACAATTTAGAACTAATTTTTCAACAAATTTTAAATTTCAAAATGTATTTATTAATTGTATTTTTTTTTTTAAATTTAATTAAACGTATTTTTAACATTAACCTTTTCATTAAAATAAAATATCTAAAAATATTATAGTGAATATTTTTGTAATAATAATTTTCCTGGCATATTTGATGTATACCTACATAATTTGTGATAAATTCACTACCGCAAAAGATGTATAACTTTGTAATTTGTGATCATCTACTGACACAAAATATGTATATATTTCAGGTAATCTAGAAAAATCGTTATAATTGACAACACTGCTTTAATTATGGTCACAAATTAAAACTATTTGGTTGAGATAAGATAGAGAGACTAGGTATTCAAATTTTTATGTTAAATAGGTTTTTGAGAAAATTGATTTTATTTTTTTTGTAGTTACTCAAAAATGAATAACCGTAGATAATTAAAATTTTTAACAATATATTAAGTTTATATAATGACCATTTTATATACAGAATAAAGTTGATTCTTTTTGAATAATTAAGAAATATGATACATTTTTTAAAATTTCTTTTACAATTATTGTCAATAAATAATTTTTTGCTTGATGAAGAAACTTGAAAATTTAATTCAAAGTTCCCCATTAGTTTTATGATTGTAATTACAAACAAAAGTTTACCATTAATCTACAATCATTTTTATAACCATTTAAAGTTAGAATTTTAATGAAATTCGTCAAAATCTCAAATATTTTTCTGTTGAGAGAAATTTTCTTTTTATAGCTAACATTTGAAAACTGAATACAAAATTCCTCATAACTTGTTACAATATTAGTACTAAAATATTTAACATACACAGGTATGATTTATTTTAATATCCAATCTAGAATAATTACTCAATATCACGAACATTTGCAAATTATTTTGTAGTTAAAAATGTATTAAATGTTTAATTTTTATAGCTCAGGATTGAAAATTTAAAACAAGATTTCTCATAAACTGTTAATATTAATGTAACCAAAAAATATAAAAACAATTTTTTTTATTAATATTTTGAGTTAGATAGTAAAATAAGTTATTTTAATAGTAATATCAAAAAAAAAAAAAACATAATAAAATATATTGTATATGATATAGACTAACAGACCATCTCCGCTCAGAATCGTATTTCGTATATAATGATATATCATTAATTTTAAATTTAACATATCCATTACAGTTGCTCACCCTACATTTACTAAGCAGCAGAGCGGTACTCACTTGCCAATCTTTTTTATAAATCATAATATAATTAAGTCAATCCTTTTTTTGCTTAATGACTTTTAAAAAGTAAATATTTTATTTCATGTTGGCCCTAAATATGAGACTAGTAAATAACACCGAGTCCCATATGGCCATGCAATGCACTTACGATAGTTGCAGCACTGATTGTTTATTTTAGCTTGTGTGTCATAATATTACTTTTTCAGTTACAAATATAAATCATTTTATTTTATCAAAATTTGAAGTTGTAGAAAATTAAACTTAGAATAACCAAAAGAGAGAAAAAGTCCCTAATTTCAAACATATCATATTTTAAATTTTTAAGTTGAGTGATATTTAGATTTATTTATTTATTATATTCGTAAATGCTAATATGTTAATTATACATTTCTAGATGAATACAACATTGAATTTTATTAGAAATAAAAAATAACTACATATAAATATACAATTTTTTTTAAACTCTAAAGTTTTATTGTTCCTAAAAATATTTTTGTTTGCTCATCAGGTATTTTGATTTAAGGATGGCAACTAAACCAAATGATATCAATTTTTATACAGTTCATGCACTTTATGGTGATCCGGTTATAAAGGAGTTGGTGAATTTAAAGGAATTTTTGGTGACACATACCAAAGAGATTCTTGTATTGGATTTTCAACATTTTTATAATTTCTCAGAAGCTGATCACAATCGATTATCCTCAGTTTTGAAATTACTATTTCATAATATGATTTGTCCTTATTCTTATCCAATTGAGAAGCTTGACTTAGATACAATGAGGGCAAATAATTGGCAGGTAACAAAATAGATATTAACAATTAAAATACATACATATTATTATGCGCTTAAATTATACATCTGTACATCAGTAAAAATTTTATTTTATATTTTATTATACTTGTAAGGTAATTCAAATCAATTTTGTTTGTAGAGTTTCTATTTTTTTTCTAAACTAATTAATACAATCATATGTTAATGAAAATTTCTAAATTAAATTTTTATTATTATTTGTAGGTAATTATTATTTATAGACATTCTCAAGTTGACATATTTTGGCCATCTTCACATTGGCCAACACCGTGGCCACAAACCACATCTTATAAAAAATTAATACAATTTTTAGAATGTGGTCTCAAACAAAGAAAACAAAATGCAGGATATGTAACTCAGTGCCTATTTACTCCAGATGTAAAGTTTATAATGAGATATTTTTATTTAAATCTTCAAAATTGTTGTCATCCATTAAATATTGCAATACCTAAATGGATTAATAATCAAAAAATAGGTTATAAGCATGGTGTAAACGTCATAATTGCAGACTTTATTAACAGCAATGGATTTAATTTTTGTGATATTGTTGTCCATCTGAATTATAAATTTTTAAAAACTTTAAAAAATAGACATGGTTTTGTATAGAATAGTTTCTAAAACTTACTTTACATAAAATAATATTTTTATTTATAATGCTATATTGTGTGCTAACTCAGTCTCATGAATAATTTTTTGATGAATTAATTATAAACAAATTGGAAAATATTATTACAGAATACATTTAAATGACTAGTAGACTATTACCTGCAATAATCCATGAAGTATTGGATAATTTAAGAAAAGATTATGAACAACGATCTTGTATTGAAGAATTATTATTAAGTTTGAACTCGGTTTTTGGTTCAACGTTGACTGAACATGCTCTTGAACTAATTGATGATGGTAGTGTGTTTTTAATTATATGTCATCAACGGTGCATACTTCAAATAGTTGGCTCAAGAGGTGATATTTATACAATAATGGAAACAGCTAACTTTTGCACATGCAATTTTTTCAAACATCAAGTATTAAAAGATAAAGCATTGTGTTGCAAACATTTTTTAGCTGCTAAAGTAGCATTAATTTTAGGAAGCTTCAAAACCAAAAATGAGACACCTGAAGGTATAACTTCAATTATGATTTCTGCATACGGTAATCAAGAACTGTAATGAATAAGTATTATCTATAATAAATATTTTCAATAAGATGATATATTTTATACTTAAATTGTATAATTTAATACAAATTGTTTTATATACTATTGATGTAAAATGGAAAATGAATGTCTAATAATTTCAAACTGAATAAATATTAAGATAATCTTATGATTAATTATTTAATTTTCCTAATAGTTTTTCCTGTTATGAGTCTAAAGAAATGTTAGATAAGTACTTTATTTTATATTTTTTTATTGCTTTTGTATTATAATGATCATAGACGGGTTTAAATGTCTGATTAGACTCAATGGCCGGAAATTTAAATTGACTCAAAACTATATTTTTTTCTTTCACAGAAGTGATTTCATAAAGGAATTTCCTGAAAAACTAATCTTGACTAGATCTGCAAAATTAATCTAATCATGTATTTGATAATGATGTTGGATATTTAGGTGTTAAGGAATGTAGGTAAACATTTATGAAAATGTTTGAGAAGTTTGTATAATTTTATTCAAACACAATCTATTCAACTATATTTGTAATTGTTATGAATTTCCATAAATTTGGGGTGTTTCTATCAAAGCAAATATCATTTAAATTAAATATAAATTACAAATAAATAAACTAAGTTTATAATTATTTAGTGGACATTATTATTTTTATCATTTTAATTTTCAACTAAATAGACATTCAGCATTCAACACTTTTCAATCAAAATGATTTATGAATGGTGTAACGAACTCAAATCTTGTATATTTCTTTTTGATATTGTAATGATTTACAGATTACTGACTTGTTGTATATGTCGCATTCAACGTTGAGCGAATTTGCATAGGTTAACAGAACACAGGACCGTTGAGTACGAGCGTATATTTTATTTGCATAGCAAGTAGTCAGGTTTAAATCTCGAAGTAAAGACAATCATTCTTTTAAATATTCTTCAAAATTATACATTATATTTCGATTTACTATTGGTATAATAACTTATTTTATAGTTAAATCATAATACATTATTAATAAAAAATTAATTATTAATTTCAATAATTCATTAAATTTTTAAATTCATTAATTATTTCAACTCGTACTCCGCTACTCTTGTAATCTTCAATAAACTACCATCTAGAACAATGTTACTCAGGTGATAGTGTACTGTATAATATTATTACTATTTAAAACATTTAATAAACCTTTGAATATGTTGCTATATCGACTTCGATTGTGTTTAGTTTATGAACACAGGTCATAAGTTTCTAGGACCTATAAAATATAACCTAGAAAACTTTATTTATATCGGCCTAACAACCCAGTTCTTAAGACCGGTTCATGTAGTAGGAATAGCCAACCAACTACTCCTTAACTGGATAGGATTAAGTATGAATATTGACAGTCACTTTGTTGTAAACGATGAAAAGGAGGCTAGTTGCAATATTCATTAACATACGTTTTTGAAAACTTTATTATTATTTATTCATATATAAATAATATTTTTTATAATATAAGAAACATACAATATTGTTTATTTTATACATAAGATGAATATAATATAAATATATTGTTTATAATATGACATTTACACAGATTCATGCCATAATACCGCATTTACAATATCTCGGTCTATTAATGACACATACATAAATATATATAATATATAATACTAATAACTCACGACTATATGATCGACACAGAGTGTGCAATAGATTGACGGCGGCGGATATGATATCGTGTAACAATGATCGATGATATGGCTGGTTATACAGTCTACGCATTCGGTGTGATCACGGTAACTGAACGGTGGAACTGACGTGGTGGTTGATAGGAATTAGTTAATCGGTCAGTACCAATTTTGAAGTCCGTACCCAAGATTACTTTACTTCATAACTCTCCAAAGAGAGCAGCACAATCCTCATCACCGTAATCAAATGGTCTGTGATTGATTATCAACAGCCATGGAAACACGTGGATACTTACTCGGCTACGGATATGCACACAATAACGTTGACCAATGACGTCAGACAGTCGGACAGTACAGGTTTCATCTGTATCCAGGACTCTGAATTTCATACTGATGCCGCTGTGTATATATCAAAATTCGAGGACGGCGAACAGAAGATGGTTTTTGACTTGTTCGGGAATCTCTAGCTCTTCTAATCTCTAAATTATGAATCATAGTACCTTGAGGGGAGTAGGTTTGCCAAAATGTTTGATGTTACAGTCAACATTTTCACAATTTACATCAATGAGATCATATTATTTGTTAATTCAAATTAGTTTAAATTAGTATATGAATAAAATATGTAAATAATACGTAATAAAATCATGATTGATTAAATTATTGATGGGTCTCATTATTAAATTCTTAATCTCTATAGTATTGCGCGCCATCTAACATAATATTCTGTCGTTATATTGCTGATTGAGGTAGTACTACTAGCGATGCATAGTGGAGCCATATACGCTAATATGTGAGTTCGTTATAACGGATTGATGTCCTACCTATACCATTACTAAAAAAAAGGTAAATCGGTTTATAGAATATTTGTAACATTTGTTTTGAATTTAATTTACCGGTATGACAATGAAAGTTAATAAAAATTCTTTATTAAGAAATATTGTCATCACCTCAATGATATTAAAAAGGAATGGGTTTTTTAGGACACGAAAAAATTGCGTCGATATAAATCAAAGCACGACGATTAACGCATTATCAAATTTAGAGAAAACAAGTCACATTTTTCTTTACACATCATAAATATGAAGAAACAACTTCTTCTCATACACAGTATTATTAATTTATTTATTAATAAAAAGAATTAGAGAAATTTATAGGTAAGAATGTGTGGGTAATTTGAATTATAATATGACAATGACCGACTTAAAAATTGTGGGTTTTACATAAGATTTAATCATAATACTTTTATTTGTAAATCAATGCTATAACATTTATCATTATCCAAAAGGCAGTGTTACACTATATTGTGCAACATTGAAAACCACAGGTAACATTCATGGGACCATATTAAGATCAGATCAATCTTTTAATAACTAAAAATATGATTTAGAAAAAAAATTAAATACTAAACATTATTTTAACTATTTGTAGTTTTATTAATATGAGTACCACATTTTTGTTATAGTACACTATTACATTATTATTAATTTTTATCTAATGCTTATTAATTTATAAAACAGTAAAAGAAGCAACTATATTTTTAAATATTATATAAATACTATATACGGGAGGTATATGTATTAAAGCAATTATCATATCAATTAAATGTGAATCGAAAAAAAATAAAATTAATTTTTTTTTATTCTTTATTAGGCATTATTTTTCATAACAACATATTTCCCAACTAATTATATACGATTTTATCATTGTGCTATCTATATGATTCAAGGACGCTTGATTTAGTACGTCCACGATTATTTTATTAGAACAAATCAAATTATTAATTACAACACAATTATGAAAATCATTCGGTTTATAAATAAAACTATATCGAACGTATGAATTAAATTTCCCCTGCATGAAGAAACGAGGTAATCAATATTTCTTTGTATGAGATATTGTCATCACCTCAGCGATATTCAAAAAAAATCCGTTTTTTAGGATATACAAAAATTGCGTTGATATAGATCAATGCACCATGATTAACGCATATTTAAAATATGAGAAAAACAATGATATTTTTCTTCACAATTCATAAATATGATGGACCAACTTCTTCTCATACGCAGTTATATTAAGTTTTTTGAAGAAAAAGAAGTGCAGAAATATTTAGAAAAAATATATAGGCAATTTGAATAAATAAATGCCAACGATCGACATTAAATAATCTCGGTATTACATAAGATTTTATCATTCATCATTTATATGTAAATCGCTGCTATATACGTTTAAAAATAACCAGATGCCTGTTTCACGTTATATTGAACAACGTTGAAAAACACACGTAACATACATGGGACCCTATTAGGTTCAGTTACACTTTTTATTAACTAAAAATATGATTTAGGAAAAATAATAAATACTAAGCATTAACTCGAATATTTTTCATACTACGAATATGAATACCAATTTTTTCTTATACTACACTATTACATAATTATTAATTCTTATTTAATGCTTCTCAATTTATAAATAAATAAACGGAGAATATAAATTTTTTAATAATATATAATCTATACATATAAAAATAAGTGTACATTACGAATAAATTTTATAGCTCAAGATCCACCGAACCGATTTCGATAAAAATTTCAGGACATATTAATATTGATATGTAGATTGTTTCTGTGAAGTTTGTACACTGTGTGATATGTGGTTCCGGAGTTATGGCCTCTTAAGTTAGTACGATGTTTCGCGCACACGGTTTCGGCCAAAAATGTATAACAATTCATCAATTGAAAGCGGCTGGGCCGATTTTGCATAATTTTTTTTTCAATTGTTCATAATTACCAGGAGATGGTTTTTACGAAAGAAAATTTTGAAAAACCAATCCCGGTAAGTGCTCAAACAAGGATTTTGAGATTTACGATGGAAATATTTGTTTATAAATGGTTGACCACCAATCTCTGTTTATTTATAAGGTTGTCAATGGTTACACATTCATAACTATTATAATTAGTAAGAATACATTACCATAAACATATTTTTATAAATAAATTTATTGAAAAAAACAAATCTTCGGCACGGGCAACCGTCGCAACGCAATGTTTTTTATACCTAATTCTGATTTCACTCACATATGCACTTCATGGGGCCCGCAATCCACGGCAGGTGGATTGCCTACCTGATAATTTACTGCTCGCATATTGTCCGGGATCTAATGCAGTGGATTGCCTACCTAGGTGGTTTAAATGCATATAAATCACTTCAGGTTAATCTCAACTTAATATTTGGCTCAGGCAACGCTGGGCGGAACAGCTAGGACAAACGCTCCAAGTATGCGGTTTGAATTTGAAGGAGCCTTGTTTTTCGAGCGGGCAACTATACGTGGCCTGTTCAAGAATTGGCACTCCAAATTGTTTATTTGTGTATGCCCCAAATGGACAAACAAAGAATATTGTTTACTCAAATGTGTTGGATTAATAATAAAGAATTTGGAAAAAATAAATGATTTTTATTGCATTTTTGTGTTGGTGCTGTGAAGCGCACAGGGGTCGGCTATTAATTATTATAAAACTAAATTTAACTGTACAACCTACGTGCTATTATTTTTGTTAGAAAATTCACGTCGTTTATTTAGGAAATGTTGCTAGGGGACCGAAAAAAGAAAAAAGGTAAAAAATAAACATCTGATTTAAGAATTTCATTTAGAGAAAGCAATAACTGTACACGGGCGAAGCCGGGTTATTCAGCTAGTTTATTATAAAGGAATGGTGTTTCAATGTGAGCAATTATCATAAATTATAAATTTAATTTATAAAAAAATACTAAGTATTAAATCGAATATTTTTAGTACTACGAATATGAATACCATTTTTTTCGTATACTACACTATTACATTATTATTAATTCTTATTTAATGCCTCTCAATTTATAAATAAATAAACGGAGAATATAAATTTTTTAATAAAATATAATTTATTATAAAAGAATGGTGTTTCAATGCAAGCAATTATCATTTAAATTAATTATGAATCAAAAATAAATAAAATAAATATTATTTATTGTTTTTTAGGCATTATTCATAGCAACATATTTCCCAACTATTAATACACTGATTCATCTTTTGACCTTGTACCATATATACGATTAATGATCGCTTGATATACTACGTGTACTATTATTATATTAGAACAAATCAAATTATAATTACAACACAATTATGAAAATCATTCGGTTTCTAAATAAAACTATATCGAAAGTATGAATTAAATTTCCCCTGTACGAAGAAACGAGGTAATCAATATTTCTTTGTATGAGATATTGTCATCACCTAAGCGATATTCAAAAAAAATCCATTTTTTAGGACATACAAAAATTGCGATGATATAGATCAATGCACCATATCTAACGCATATTTAACTTATGAGAAAAACAATGACATTGTTCTTTACAATTCATAAATATGAGGGACCAACATCT
>JACXSJ010002277.1:34858-50054 GCA_014851325.1 Pentalonia nigronervosa | reverse complement strand
ACACGGGGTTCTCGAATGAATTATGTACATATTATATATTATAAACTTGTCGGGGACTCCATAAACATATATTTATAGGTACATAATATAAACACGCTGTTATATAAAGTTACGTTTTAGAATAATTTTTCTCTCGTCTTGCTCGTTTATCCTGTACATCAGAATATCTAAATCTCGTACATAATGCTATTATCTATGACTATAATATATAACACGTGCACGTACAGAGTGCTAGGTAGTGAGCGCGGATTTCTGATGAATAAATGAATTATTATAATAATATATACTGAATTTATGAAGAACTTGTTCAGAATATGATTTCAACAGTTCGTCGTCCATATAATACAACGACGGACCGTACCGCAACCAACAACATCGACGTATACCTACAATACTCGATTATCTACGAAGAAACACTATTGATTCGAAATTAGATTCGCAATAACATTTATATATTTATACACGAAATGATTTCTGCGTGCTATAATGGAGCACCTGCATTATAAGGACAATGTGTCGATTGTCTTATAATACTTATTCAATCATACATCATCAATATAGTATAGTATAATATACTGAAATCGACGTGTGTATAAGGCACTCTCAACAGATTTAAAAAAAAAACTCAAGACATTATTGATACCTATTATGCCTGGGTATACATATAATAATAATTTCTAAAATAAAATTTACTGTCGGTTACAATAATACAGGTGTATACTGTAGCAGGTACCCACCAATCGGGCACGCACGTGTACAGGCGTCATATTATAATATAAGGAGATATGTTATTATTGTTGTGTAGAAAACAATACGTTTGTAATGAAAACCTCAGACATCATCGCGAAACGATTGAAATCCAATAGGTAGGTACACATGTTCGGCTGTTCACCGAGTCATCTACACTGTCGTCCGCGTGTCCAAGTCGGACTGCCACGCCCGCCACGGCAATCACTCGTATGAAAATATTATAACACGTCTCTTCGACGATAATATACTTACACGGTACGCTGTACGCATTCGACTCGGCTGCCCACGTATCAGCAAACACTTGAAACACACATATTATACACGCGGAAAACCAAACGTCTCGTTTTGTATATTTGTTAAACATATATTATTATTATTATTATTATAAGTAGTAGAAGCAGTAAAATAAATACGAGTGTACCTATATATATGTAATATGTGTGTGGTCGTATATAATATTGCATAGATTTATACCACGTTGAATATAATTATATTATAATAGGTGCGATTTGTGTTTTTCGTATATTTCTGCAGTACGACCTTAAAATAATTTATCGGATTATCGATTATATGTTAGTAAGTATTATCATTCATATAGCAGGAAAAACGTTCGAAACAAATTTATCAAAAAATTTAGATATTTATAAATACTCAATATCTATATTATGAAAATTTGATGTTTTGATAAACGGAGTATAGTGATAATAAGGGTTAACAAATTAATATTTGGGTTAATCGCTTATATAACTACTAATAATACACGCAAAAATGCATAATAGACTACAGAGTGCTGTAATATGTTCTGTAATATGCCGATGCGAATCCGGGGAGAGGAGGGGAAGCTAAGGGGCTTTAGCCCTCCTTCCTCTTTAGCAATATATATATTGTGTATTATAAAAATTTCAAAAATTTTAAAAATTGGGAGAAATATTGAAAATTACTTTAAACTTTCTAAAAAACACAACGTCCTCTTCACCCATTGTCGCCCCAAAACCTCTTGTAATTTAAAACTTAATGATAATAGCATTCGTTGGTCACCTAACATCAAATATCTCGGTGTAATTTTGGACAGAAAACCAACATGAAATCTACATATCACTTCTAAGTTACAACAAGGCTACCAAAGACTAAAAATACTGTACCCATTAACCGAAAAATATCACTATAAGCTGAGGATGTTCGCTCATGATATACAAACAAATTCTATGACCATTATTAGTATATGTAGTCCCTGTGTGAGGAAATTGTGAAATATTGCACTTCACGTAGACTTCCAGTTACTTACAACGACTGAGTATCTACAAATATGGAAATGTAAGGAAAACTTTAAAGACAAATAAAAATGATCTAACATGAGTAATTCATATATCTGAAAATCCATCAATTTAAAATATAAATACAATTGATAATATTATTATCAAATCTCATCTATAATATTATCTATGTTGTTATGTAATAAAATTATAACGGTATTTTTTCTGAAAAAAAAAAATATTTGCAAATTTTCGTTATTTTGATGAATCTTGTCAAATTTTTAACTTAGAATTCTTAAAAAAAAAAATCGTGCCTATATGTATCTATAATATTTTTGAACTGTTATTATAAAAACTTACGAGGAACTCCGTATTCAATGTTCGAGCTTTTCGATTAGGCGAAAACATTATTATCAATATTTATAGAAAAAAATTGAAAATATCTATAAAAACTCAAAAATATGATGATGATAAAAAAAAAACACACACACACACTCGTCATTTCAAAGTCTAAAATGAAGATTATGTCGATATATTATATACGTATCTATATCGTATTGTGCGCATCGCCTGCACTGATGATGAGTATAGGCAGGCGTGTATAATATATAGTTGTTGTTACTCGTGTTATATCATCTATCTAAATATACACAACCCGCGCAGAGGTATACGCGAGTAAAACTATAATTTATCATAACGCGCGGGAGCGGGGGGCGCGTATGATGCGTGAGCGCCAAATACGATTATTGTTTTCGCACTTCGGCCGATCGACTTTGCGCGACGGCCTAATCGAATTTGCGCTGCACCTCCTCCGCCACTCGGCTTTCGCAACTCTTCTACCGCCATAAACCACCACCACCACTACCGCCGTCATCGTCGTCGTCGTCGTCGTCGTCGTCGGGGGAGCGCAAAGCGAAACGATAACATAATTGGCTTACGCACGTTCCATTTGCCCGTTCAAACGGTCCAATTACCGTTCGCGTACGGCTTTTAAACAAATATTAAACACGCCGCCGGTATATATATATATATATAAATGTGTGTGTGTGCTATAACCATCTACCCCCGCGCGACGGCGGGCTACTGCAGCTTCGTCGTCGCATCGACCCCCTCTGCACCCTCCTTTCACCATCTTTTACCCCTTTCACACTCGCATATATACTTGCCCACACACACACACACACGTGATAAGTGTGAGTGTATGTATAGTATATATATTTTATAATCTAATCAACACGCTCCGGTGTACACGAGCTGTATATATATATATATATATATTATCTACTCGTGCTCGACGAGCGTTATATACATATATCGTATTATTATATTACGTACGTAGGTACATATTATATACGTACCTCGAACCACCGACGCCGGTGCTTTTTGACTTTGTGACGGGACAATCTCTCAAGAAGAGTGTATTGGATTTTTCACTTCGACACATATATTTTATAGTACTATATACCTAATATATATATATATATATATATATATATATATATATATATGCGCGTGTTTCGTACATAATATCGCATATATTATAAGTAGGTACGCTTATATACTCGTGCACCGCTTTCTTTTTTTTTCCTCCGTCACCATATATTATATACATATAATATTGTGTATACTATATATGTATATATTGACATATTGTACATAAATATTGGACGTCTTTCATACTCTTATAAGTGGAACTTTTTGACGTTCAACGCGTTAAAAAAGCATATTATATTGCAATAGTTATACTAAGTACACCTATACAGTATATATAGCTAATTGGTATTTATAAGTGTATAAACTATATGAAGTTAATGAGAACTGAATGGAGTGGTATAGATGTACCCCACAAAGTGTTAGTCCACTACTCGACTCATTCACTCATCTTAAGCTTGAAATAAATATATGAGTTCGCAGTTGAATTTTTGTAAATCTGAATACTCTGTAAAATATTCTGCTTTGGAATATAATATTGTATATTGTTATTAGAAAATCAAAAAACTTTAAAAAAAATAACATTTTTTCAAAAATCTCGTTTTTTTAATAATTTCATATTAATTTATATATTATATATTTAATAATATAATATATAATTATAATACATAATTATATTATAATGTATAATATGCATAATTATTGTTTCTCAAAATGACGGTGATATCAGGGAAGCACTACAAAAGCGATTCTCCTGTCATCGTCGGTTTAAACCTGAGGAAAAAGACATGATTTAGTAAATTTTAGCTAGACTATAGTATAGGACCAGGAGCAAAAATTATAGATTTTTTTCTGCAGGAAATGAAGGATAATTTTTATTTCGATTCATGAATAAAATTTTGTTATTTTTATACAATATTAATACATTTTTATATGAACTACATATAGCTAATATAGAATACAATAAACAAGATACAAAATATTAGGTAGTTAAATTTTTTTGATTTTGAACTATTGAAATAAATTGCATTTTCAACAGCTTTACCGTACAAATAAAATTAATTTTCAAGTGAAAATTACAGACCATATAATAAACACAATAAATCAAACATTAATGAACGTCAACCTAATATAAAATGTTTATTTGCATTGCTTTACAGGAAATATTACGTAGAAATTATAAAAACATTGTTCATTAAAATATAATAAAATATCAATAACATCTTAAACCGATACGTCATATTTTAAATAATATAATACAAAAAATATTACCATGATTACAAAAATCGAACATTTTTCTTCACTATATGCATTTTTTTACCATTGCTCCGAATCTGCACCTATAGTGTATTTCAACCACATTTAGATACATATGGGTTTACAAAGGCATCATTTAAGATTATACCGAATATTACAGATATATTAATGCATAGATTTTTTCCCGGACAATTCACGATTGGGATATAACTATAATATAATAGACTAATCACTAATGTTTATTTCCAATCTTAAACGCACCGTGTCCAAACCGTCTAAATAAAAATCACATTGTATAGTAATAACGAATAATATAATACTGTAATAATATTTTGTACGCTTATATAATATAGCAGCCGTCGATTTGGTGTAATATATGCACATCGTGTAGCGTTATTTTCTGCAATTATAATAGCACGCCTATACTTATACCTATACCTAAAATATGTAAGTCGAGGGGCTAACACGGAGATTATCACATTATTATTCCTGCGTTGTCTACCTATTGTCGCCGGGCTGAGGAGGTTAATACAACAAATTAATAATATATATAGGCGGTGTGTGCGCGCGCGCTCGCATGATATACGCGGGGATAATAGGGAAATCGTACAAAATTCCACCCTAGTTTGGTGTCCTGTGTGGGACACCGCGACGTCCGAAACGACAACAAAAAAGTGTGACGGTATTATTATCATTATCATCATCATTGCTTATTATAATATAATAAATATAATACGCGTGATGGGCGAATAGTGCGAGCGCAGTGTTCATTTGCTATATCATTATATTATAATACAATGAACGCGGTCGGAGTGGTCCACTTGAGGCGGAAAAAAATAAAAGGACCGTAATAGCACGATAAAATATTATGCGTACAGTAGGTAAGTATAATATATAATAATAACATTCATAATATACCATTGTATGTGCGCGCGTCGAGTGTTATTTTCTCTCTCTCTCACTCTCTCTCTCTCTCTCTCTCTGTATATTCTAACACGCGATATTTTCGTGTTTTCTTAACCCCACCGAGGAACGTGCTCTTTATATAATACAATATTATCATTTATACGATACATACGTTTATGTTATTATACTGCAGTAACAATACGACCCCGCCAACCGATATCATATTATTATTATTATTATTTTATTCCGGGACGGGACGAGCTGCTTTTTTTTTTAAAATAATTTTCGAGTGGACACGACGACGGCCGTTCACAGTAGATACAAATAGCTTATATTATATTGTACTCTTCGAAACAACCGTTGCAGCAGTCGACGATTAAATACGATGTTATTATTTCGGGGGCACTTTTCACTCAGTCGCATTATGTTCTGTCGATTGTAATTTATACAATATAGGTACGCAGCCCCTCACAACGGAGCATATTATGATTGTTATTAAATATTTCTCGTCAAACTGTATTGTGCATTATATAATATCTGAATACAAAATACACAATTTATAGTATGAGCGCATTGATTATAAAATACCATTACTACTTAACTGAGAAAAAATGTTTTCCTAAAAACTAAATTTATAATACATAATAAATTTTCTGACTCATATTTTTCTCACTATAAATATTCGCTCTTTCCTAGGCATATCCCTACCTTTATCTGTCGCAGGTGTTTATTCTGATATAACTATTCTATAGTTCCTCTAGTCTTAGTTGCTCAATTAACGGTCTCGACTTAGTCTCATCAGTCTCATTCCTGGTGTCAGCCTATCCTGCAATAAGAAATCACTCGTTTTTTCGTATTCGATTTTAAGTCCTGCCATACCTCCGACGGTTACAAGTTTAAAACCGCTCTTCCCATCAAATATTTGCTGTACATAGAACTCTACGTTAGTTGAATAAATAATTTTAGTTTTAAACATTCAAAGTTAATTCAATGTATTATGTTCATGGTTTTTGTGCTTACATACTTTTTTCTTCTTTTATGTACTTTAAATTATACTCACCATCAACTAATGTATTTGTTTTTTTAAGTAAATATTACATGTATATAAATAATTGGATACAATAGTTATGAAAACATAATATAATAGATTACTAATTGAATACAAATTGTATGGGTGGAAATAATATTCAATGCCTGAAGAATTAACCGACTTTCCACTTATCAAATCAATGGTGAACGTATCATCGTTAAAGGTTATATACCATCACTGCTTCATGCGGTTTACGATAATATTTAGCTGCGAGCTTATTTGAATATAATAGAAATTTCAAAACTAAACGTGACTTTATGCCATAATAATAAAGTTAAATTGATTAAGCTGTGTAATTAAATGAAACATAATGGTTTCACAATACTTATAGCAAATATTTCAAAACACGCAATTTACCAAAATGTTAGATTTAGTTTGATAAATCACATGTTACTATTTATTATACATTACACTAATCACTTACTTGTAACTCGGAATTTAACCGAAAAAACCAATCATTTTAAAACAGTATAGATCTAAAACCAAAATAGTATCTGAGACTTCAAAGTAATGGTTTTCAATTTTTTCAGTACTAATTCGGTTGATAGTAATTTCACCACTATTAAGTTTTTAGGTATGTTATATTTATCGTACTTACAATATATACAAACCACACTTTAAAAGCATCTACAGGGCAAACGTATAATAGGTACTGATGATAGTGGTGTACCTAAATAGCCTATCCAAAACGCCGTGTGGTAATACACACAGTAGAACCTCATTAATCCGACCAATGTACATTTATGAGTCATTACCAAAACGATTTATGACTATTGTAATATGACGTTACAGTCGAATGAATCTTATACTTGTATTACCTATAAATATACGTGACATTTATAATTGTCATTATGGACCGATATAATATAAATGATATGAGGGAACTAAATTGACGAAATAATTATTGCAAACATTTGATACAAAATACTATTATTGATTATGAAGTCCGTCGTTGTCTGCAGAAAATATAAGTTTACAGAGAATTATGTACGCTTCGATTGTATACGTTTCTTAGTAACTTAATTAGAGCATCCTCCATTATAACAATATAATATATTATACGTATAAGCTGATTTGAATACCGTTTACAACATATTTTATTAGGATAATATTATGTTGTGTTGCCATATAATTATCATCATCATCATTATTATTATGTTTTGCAAACGTATCTAACCTCACTAACTGTATTATAGCCTCTGTAATACACTCACGAAAATATATTATGGTGCAATTTATTTATTCTTATTATGAAATGTCAGATCCACCGTAAACAGTGCCGCAACCACAGAATAAAAAACTCGTGTGCGGTAGTTATATGGACACCTTCCTAGATTAATTTTTTTGCAAGTCTCACAACATATAAGTACCAACATTTTTAGGTTTTCAAACACGTTTTACTTCTATTTATATGTATATATATATATATATATTTATAAATAAAATATAATATTTTAGAATCAATTTTCATAATATCAACAAAAAATAATACTTGCCATACTTATCACCTACAGTAAATGAGGAGATTATAAAATATAAGACTTACAACTAATTAACTAACGAATGGACATTGGATTTACATAAATATTCCTAAATTTTTTTAATATTATGTACAAATATATTTTATCTGTGGACTACAGATAAATTTAATACTATATACATTATACTTTAAAATTAACATTTAGTATCCTTGAGAGGTAAGCAATAATAGATAAATTTATAAATAGAAAAATAAAATAGATTCTCACATCGTTACTATATAGTGACTTGGTAATGAGTGGTTTCTGATTACAGTAAAATGTAGAACGTAAATACCATAGACCACCGAATTTATTTAATTACTTTAACATTAAACATTAAACAGTTGACTGATAATATTAGATGAATGTTATTATGTCAATATTATATTATTATACTATATGTAATAATCGAAATGTATAATCATTAGAATATATATTATGTGTATACTATACCACCAACCATCCATTAAGATATAAAACATTTATAAAAATAGGCCCTTAAAGCTCAAACAGTAAACACAACTAAACAGTGGTCGTCGTATCGGTAGCCATTCAATATTATTTTAGGTACCTATATATACAGTGTCAGTACTCTGCTACCCAGCGACTGCTGGAGGCCTAAAAGTATTTTTTAATATTATGGACCATTGACAAAATATGGAAAACATATAATTAAATCATTTAAAGTAGAACTTTAAAAATTATTTTTGAATAAACCACAACGTTTGATGTATCCAAAACATTGTGTATATAATTCAAATGCGTTCTTATATACTTCGTACACACAAATTAAGTGTGAAAGAGTATTTTAAAAACTAAACTTTGATGTTCGATAAGCCATCAATATATATATAGATAATTTATTTTGTTGTTTGTTAAAAAAACCAGCATTCAACTTATAAACAAAGTTGAAATTAATATATGTTAGGATCTCCATTTTTCAGTAATAAATTTATAAAAAAAAGGTCGGCAAGTAGGTACCGCTTTACTGTACAATATATTTCGAATGAATTACTTTTATGGATGTGTTAAATTTGTATTCAATAATCATTGAATACAAAAAACAGTTCTGAGTGAAGGCGGTCTGTCAGCTTACATAACTAAGTATATTTTAAGATATTATTTCTAATAAAATAATTCATTTTATAACTATTAGTAATACAGTAGGTTGGTTTCATTTTTTCAGAAAACATTGCATTTGAAAAATTAATTAAGTGTAAAAAATATAATAATATACTTTAAAAGTTTCAAGAACTCTGTTAAAATATTTTTAAATTACAACGAAATAAATAACATCGTTATTCTTCATTTAAATATATAATTTCGTCCAAATTTGAACTTCAAATATCTATAAAAAATTATTTTTTTAATGTAGTTTTTGATTTTTTTGGTTACACTATTAAATTCTAAGTTTAAATGTTTGTAAAAAAAATTGTGCCTATGTATTTTTATTATTTTTAATCTACTATTTTAACAACTTATGTGAAATCTTGTATTAAATTTTAAAAAAATTTCACTCAATGAAATTTCTTTTATCGATAATTAAAGAAAAAATTTGAAAAAATCAAAAATTTCTTAAGCCTACAATTAGCTCAAAAATTGTCAAAATATTTTTAAATTTTTTTAGTCTATAAAAAATGGTGATTTAAATATTTGGTAAAATTTTCAAATGTCTACGGTTTTTTCTTTTTGAATTACATCAAAATAGGAAAATTGTTCCCGGAAAAAATGGGTGAATATCCTACGTCTAATTTCATATGCTCATAAAAATTAGTATTACTTTTCGATAAACTCTTTCTTTTTTAGAAAGATAGAAAAACTTTTAGAGAATCTTGAGTTGAATTTTCAAATCATAAATTTAAATAAACATTTTTTTATGAATTTTCTAATCAAAAAAAAAATTTTGTGATTTTTACGTATTTTTTCGAAATTTTAACTTTAGACATTTATAAAAAACTATTTGAGACTTACACTCAATTTTTATTAAATTTTCCTTACAACAGTTTATAAAAAACCTTGTATTAAATTTTCAAGTTTTTTGACCGATTGAAAATTTTTTTAATAATAATAATTAAAAAAAAAAGTAAAAAAAAACCCAAAAATTGATTATGCTTATTAATAGCTCAAAAAATGTCAAAATATATTGAAAATGTCATTGTGTATGGTAATTGCTTATATAAATATTTTGTGAAAATTGCATGTATTTACGACCTTTATTTCTGTTGTTACATTAAAAATAAAAATTTGCTTTGAGAAAAAATTCCCGTTTTTCCTAAATTTTTTTTTTGTTATTCTCGGCAAATTTAAAAACTATTAGGAATTTTGTACTTTTGACCTCTCCCCCCCTCCATGTACCAACTAGATTCATTTTCCTATTAGAAAAGATGCTGATGAAGAAAATCGGAGCACTTTTACTGTTCTAAAACATGATGATAGACACAAAAAAAAACACACATCATTGTAAAATCAACATATTTATCGCTCCGTTCAGAATTTAAAAACTACTATTTTTATAATAATTTATAATTTATTTTATTTATATTATTTATGTTTATTAATTTTTTTTCCTATTTTATGTGTATAAATTGAAAAAAAAGTATGTGAAACATGTTGATTATAATTTTTATTTTTTAAATAATTACAATTACAAAAAGTTTGTAGTGTTTGCTCTAAGCTAGGCCTGTGAGCCTCTCAAATTTATGTAAGCTTTGGGGCGCGTATGCGCGGCACGCTCTAAATATTTGGTGTTTGCATCACTAACCATAGAACATACTTAAAAATATTAAACAATTGTTAAATAATCCATATCTATTAAAATAATAAAATAAAATATTGTTTATCATTTATTATAACAAACTATAATGATTTCAGTATATACATAGAGTTTAAATTATTAAATCGGCTATTCTCATTTATTTAATAACTACATATTTTAAATAAAATGTAGAATATAAACGTACCTATATGATAAAGTGTAATTAATTTAATAATAAATACAAAAAGTTTAAGCATCTAGTATCTTTAGTATACCAATACTCCGTGAATATGTATCTATATAGTGTCTAGTAATACGATACACAAAAAAACAATGATTTAGTATCTAGTACATTGCGTTATTAATTTTTAATTATCTTGTCCATCTCTGCACGTGACAAAATATATAAAATATTGTTGTGCCCGATCATGCAAAAGTTCGCACTTTATAATAATATTATGTATCTTTATGTACACGATGTTATGATTGATGCGATCCGGATGTTGCGTGCGAGTTTGTACATTAAAACGAATAAAAAAAAAAACGCTCGAAAATCTAACCAACGTGTTGTTAAAACGTATATAGGTATAACAGTGGGTGCTGCATAGTATAAATATTATAATATTATAACAATATGTATATAGATACATTGCAGGTCGTGTAGAGTAGGTACACATGTGCAGGATGTGTAGTGTTATCTGGACATTTGAATGATGACGAGCGTATTTTCTAAGTGCTTAATTTATTTTTAAATGATATACAAGTAAATAATAGAATATCTACAAACGTGGTCACGACTCGCGACGTTGTCGACATTTCTTTTTTAAATCTTACTTGGAGCGTATATATATGTAGATGGTAGGTTAAGTATCATAGAATAATAGTATAAAATATTATTATTATTTGTGTACGGGTGTATTTATTTGTCGAGAGAGTGTACAAATAAAAAAGGGCAAGCCTCCCCACCGTCGATTGCATTAAAAGGGTATAAAAACTCGAGGACCGACGATTTAGTGTAGTGGGCTAATACAACAATAATACGATATAATGATAATAATAATGCGCGTTAGCTATAATGTACATATAAGGGTAATTTATTGATATGCGTGTGGGTTGTTGAACCAGACAAACCAATCTGCGGCGCTGCAGTGACGGTTTTGATGAAAAAATATAAATAATAATTTATAGCCTAACCCATTGAAGCACCGTTAAATATATTTTTGGGCAAAAACAAGTACAAACGACTACCGGTCTCGTACTGTTGACATATTGTATAATATACATACATAAGCGAATACAAATGAAGGAGGAGGGCAATTGGCAATTTCTTCCCCTGTCACCAAAAAAATACGACCATTAGATATTTGATTTATATTAATGTGTATAATAGTTTATATATAATTCAATTGTTTAAAGCTAATCTTTTTTTTGCCCCCCCCCCCTCATTACTGTTAATGACATCTGTATCTGCCATTATATACGTATAAAATTACGAATTAAACATCAAATTCTCACGTCCTTTCAAATTTAACTAGCAGACTACATAGACGAATGGAGATATATTGAAAGTTCGCTGCTATCTACTTACTTGTTTATTTTATCGTTTATTTTTTTTTTTAAGTATAATATATATTTACCAAAAAATATTAATAATAATTACTTACGTGCCTACGCCTATACCTACTATAATGATATATCAAACGCTAAACGTAACTGAATGATAAAACTCAACCACAACAATTTTGAGAGCAAGTGTGTGTATTCTACCTATAATAAATATCAACAAATTATTAAAAATAGATATAAAATTACTTCTATTATTTAAGTCAATAAAAGAAGATCATTGCAAATATCCAACTTCTTTGAAAATTACGTTCAAATGTATTTGTATTACCTTTGTTCGCTTTCTGTATACAATAAAAATTATTTTATTATGTCGTTCTAATTTATTGAATTATCTAAATGTGAATAAAAATCTTAAATAATTAAATTACTATTGTATTTTTAAAAATAAAATACATGGTATACAAAGATTGATTTTATAAAATCATATTATACTATTACTGATTGTTGTTTACAGTTCATCAATAACAATTGAATTAATAATTATATTTAAATTAGATTTTAAAAAAAACGTCTACCTATAATATATATAAATATATAGTTGTTGTAAGAACAAAAGTGTTTTAAATTGTATTGTTACTAATTATGCATTATAATAATAATAAGTCCACGTTGACTGCAAAGTTTACAAAAATTAAATCAATAATTGAATTTGTTTTTCTCAGTGTTAAAAAAATTAAAATAAAAAGTTTATTTAGTCTACCTATAACTTTCTTTTTTTAAGTATCTAAAAAAATATTGTTTTTATTCCAAATAATTATTATATTATAGACTTATGGTCTATCTATTACTTGCTTTTATTTAGATTATTAGACAATTTTAATTGTTATACAAAAAACGCATTTTAAATGATTATTTGTTTTAATTTAAACTAGAGAGGGCCACATTAATATGTTATTGAGTTCTTAGTATATTTAATTTGTAACATACAAAGAATTAATATAAAATTATAGTCCAAGTAATAACATTTAATTTATCACACTATAAAGCTAACATTTAACTTTGCTTATCCTTATAGTCTTCATAGATTCTATAACTTTCATAATAAATTTAATAATAAAATCCTACTGGTTCTAGGAAATTTGATTGCTTCTTCCACATGACTTGGTCTGTTGAAAACGAATCCGTTTCCTTTTCAATTCCCTCAAGTGAAAATGCTTTTTTCTACACTGTATGTGAAGATTTCCGATTCAAAGTGATGGACGGTTGGTAAGATTAAAAATAAAAGGCTATTTTTAAATTTATCTAAGGAAGATGTCTTGAATTGTTATATAATATATGAATACATGCGCAATCAAAGAGAAATTAAATAAATGATACATTTTAATTAGTTGTTTTCGATAGTCGCAAAGATCAACCGACAACCGCATTGTTGTTATGGTTTAAATTGTCTTTATTTTAAGCGGACCATAGGTACACCATTGGTTTTAATAATTATTATAATCGTATACGATTACCCGTTCAAATAAAATGGAGATGTATGTTTAAAACCGATGAAATCAAAATATTGGAATGAACAAAATCGAATTATTTTGATTTTTGCTCGGTTCAAGTATGTTTTTGGTTTTACCCTAACTGTATTGTGGTGTAGGCAGCTTTATTAGTACAATAACAGATTAAGCATTTCGGGATGGATCATTTTGAATCAAATTAAGGATACGACAATCATTCATTAATTAAATTATATTTTCTGTATTTGTTTGTATTCTCTATACGACTAAACCGATACGCTTATAAGTAATAATAATAACTTTTATGAGCGATTGAAGTTCAAATTTTGATGACATTGGATATTCAAAAATCATTAGTCATTACATTAAACGTATAATGTCGATTTATCATAAAATCTTGTTATTTAGTTCAGAAAATATTGGTATTGGAAATTTGAAACATTCAACTACCTATAACTTAAATTATAATTTTCGAAAACATTTAGACAATAGTGTTAGTCTCTATTTATTTATAGGCTTTTAATATTTATGATTTATATTTTAGTTTTTTTAAGTATTGATAAAGATTATTAATTAGGCTCGGTCAAAAGCTTGAATATTTAATTCAAGACCCAACATAATTCGCTTTTTTAATAATTTAAAAATATTAAAAATATGCATATGTATATTCACGATATTTCTTAATAAGCGTTTTGTCAAAATTCGTAAAAATTATTAACATCTGTCAAGTATTTTGTAGTTTTTTTTTTATTTAATTAAACGAAGATTTTATTTACAAGCTATACAGCTTTATAATGCATTATAACTTATAAGTGAGTTTGTTTATAGCATACCAAACTAATTAACATTTTTGGGTAGTCGCTCGGCAGTGCCATCAGCCTGGAACATTTTGTGGTTTGCACCTACTACTTGAGGAGTGTCCTGCCAACTGCAGAGATACAAATTTCTGTTTTTCAAATGAGAACCCACCAAGTTTAAATTAGGTACGTAAATCAAACTGTATGAAATAATTATCTAATAAATAATTTACAATAACAAAGGCGAAGAGAAGGGGTGGGGGGATTAGGGAAAAACAGAAGTTTTTATAGCCACAGCTGCCGGACACTCGTTATTAAGTAGTACAGAAATCTCAAGAATTTCGAAACAATGCGCAGGTCTTT
>JACXSJ010002277.1:0-34758 GCA_014851325.1 Pentalonia nigronervosa | reverse complement strand
AATGAAAATATGTTTATGAAGTTGGCCGAAGAGGGGAAAATCCAATCAACATTAGATGGATTTTTATCAAAAAATTAATTTATTTTATTAATTTTATTTTATTTAACTATTTAATTTTTAATCGTGTATAGTTAAATTTTTATTTTTATACATAAATACCTCGAATCTCAATACATATTTTTAAGTAAATACGTTTTTAAATTTAAGCATTTTTAAAATTTTTTGACTCATTCGGTTAATCGACTCAAATTGTCGGGTCCCAAAGTGAGTCCAATAAGCGGCGACTACTGTATATAAATACTATATTATATAGTCAAGTACGGGACTGACTCGCTCCGCGCCTCGCACGATATTTCGGTAGCTGCGACAGTATAACATAAAAACGCATGACGCGCAGACGTTGATTTGCAGCGGGCCGCGCCGCCACAGCGAAAAGTCGTCCCGCGGAGAACGGCGCTCGCGGCACGCCTCCCGCGCGAATTAACAATGATAATAAAATAATACGCGCGCGTTCTTCCGCGACCACTGGCCCAGAAATTATTTTTTTTTTTCAAACGAAAAAAAGCGCGCGCGCATGTAACGGCGGTTTCCGCGGCGGCGGTCCCGCGGCGCGCGCGCTCGTACATTGTTGTTATTGTTATTATTGTCGTACGCGCTGCTTATTCGCGTACAACCTCGCACGACATTATTAACGTCATATTTATGTATACCGCCGGACGTGTGACACTGTGCCCGCAGTGCGCACGTTTATTATGGCGGTTTGTAATTCGTTAATATTTTCAAATATATTATTGTTCGTCGTGCTCGGCGACGGCGATGTCTCCAACAGTAATAATAATACGGTTATATTTAAATGCTTGCGGCGCGGTGCAGTCCGCGGCGGAGGACGGACTTCAGACGATTCTCGTCCGACCGCCGACTACGATTTTTTTTTTAATTCGCGCAAAGCGATTATTATATCTATTATTATTTCTTCGCCTGGCCCGTGGACGATATTATAATGTGCAGGGCGGTTGATGCCTTCACGCGTGCTCGCCACCGTGTTATTCGATCTTTTTCATTGTGAATTTATTTAAATTTATATAGTTTCGGAGTTGTTTTAATTGTTTATACTATAATAGGATATTAGTCCAAAAATGATAACACAAAAATACAAAACAGTTGGACTTTATATAATAAATCCATAAAGGATCCTGTATTTATTATACTATTAGACCTTTTTATAAATTAAAAAATGTTGATAGTTTATTAATTACTCAGCTACAGTTAAAATCACCATAGCTCCCTCCATATCTTTCAAATCTATTATTATAGACCTATTGTCATTAGTACACTGCAAATAAGTTAAATGATTGAAAAACTACTCGTTCGAATTATGAATAAGATACATAAACATATACAGATAAAAAATAATCCGTCAAATAAATTTACTGTAGAAAAGGGGGGTTCTCGTTTGAAAAACAGAAATTTGTATCTCTGCAGTTGGCAGGATACTCCTTAAGTAGTAGGTGCAAACCACAAAATGTTCCAGGCTGATGGCACTACCGAGCGACTACCCAAAAATGTTAATTTGTTTGGTATGCTATAATCAAACTCGCTTATAAGTTATAATGCATTATAAAGTTGTATAGCTCGTGAATAAAATCTTTGTTTAATTAAATAAAAAAAAACTACAAAATACTTTGCAAATGTTAGTAATTTTTAAGAATTTAGCATGATCGCAGAGTGGGCTTTCCTAACTTGTTTTTTTTTTTTTTTAATTTCTTCAGAGGAACGTTTTTAATTTCAAACATCCCTGAGTAGATATGATTTTTATATAATGAAATTCTCAAAAAAATATTAAACATTGGAATATGAAACAAAAATGTACCTATATGAGTGCTGTCATTTGAAATATAAAAAAAACTACAAAAATTATATCTGCTTCAATAATAAGAGAGAGTGACCTCAGTTGACGTCTGGCGACGACCGATTTTTATGTGGTTTGGTCAAACCACACAAATCGATGAAATAGGTTTTCTTTCACCGGCTTTTATTATCAGTTTTAGTATCCAACGATGATCGGTTGTAGCCAGAAAATTGGTCAACTATGTAAATCTAAGCAAAATGCAAGCTAGGGTTGTTAAACTAATAAAGTGAAGCTCCCGGAGCCGAGAATCCATTTCCGTCGCCATGTACAGAAGACCGCTGATACTGGAGTATTGAAGTATCACTCTTATTTAAGATAGAGTATATAACAATAATGATAATACATTTTTTAAACATTTTTTTTTGTAATTGACTTCTTAAAATTATCTAAAAAAAAATGTTTTTGAAAAACTTTAATACTTTTTGAGTAACTTAGTGTTTATTTCTTTAATAGAATCACCCTGCAGTTAATTTTATGACCATCGATATTCGATATACATAATATATGATCGGCTACAGTTGTTCTTCTCATCAAGCGTATATACATATATATACATTATATATTTATATAATATGTATGTATATTGTATCACCCACGTACATACAATTTTTTCACCCCTCTTATATTACCGCAGTTAAGCGTATATATACATATTTACAAGAGTGTGCATTGTGCAGGGTGTGCGTGTGTCAAGGCGTCGTTATCGCGATTATATTATTATATCTTATTGTTATTGTAATGATTATGTGATTTATGATTTTATAAATCGCATTGATTGTCCCAGATCGTCGATCCGGATATATAATATACCGCACAATATGTTATACGCTCCTGTTCTTAAATATAATATTTATATATATATAGAGTGTAACAGACAAAACTGACGTGAAGTATAAGTATTGACCAACTCTGCAGCTTGTTCTAATATCGATATTTTAAAATGTCTTTTATAATAAAATATTATAATTGCAATAAAAATAAAAAATAATTTTGATTTATGTACATTTTTTAATTGCAGATTATACGTATTACAAAAGTTTTGTTGCGCGCTGCACAGTTATTTAATATATTTTATAAGATTACATTCGTCAATTTTTTCTTTTACACCCTGTAAACAGTATTACAATAAATATATTGTGACGTCTCGACATGTGTATATAGAAGTAGGTACCGCTCTCTACATATAGGTATGCAGCTAATATAATATTATATTATATAGTCACCCCAATTTGGTCCTCATCATTATTTAAACGCGATGATGACGCTGTTTGATCCCTGCGAAATCGTTATGTCCGCGCGACCGACTGTTCATAATAGCTACATTAAATTGCATACAACGCTCTCTCATCTCGCTCGCTTTCTCTCTGCATATATATATATATATATGTATATTAAGTCGTATCCATTGTTATTCGACGTTGAGGACTTGAGGTGTTACAAACCTGTGTATACAAACTGTAGCCACTAATAACGAAATAATAGTAATAATAAAAAAAATGATTCCGTTATGATTATATTGTAGTTTTTTTTTTTGTTGGCATTTACGCGTCCGTACACAACATAAACAATAATAAAAATAAAAATAATTTGACAACGAGTGAACAATATCGACGAGAGTATAACGAATAAATTTAATAAAGCGGCATTACATGCTATACCTATATGTAAATATAGTGACAGAGGCAGTAACGTAAGTATACGAGACTAACGACGGAAGTACACTGTAGCTTAACGTTTTCAAATTACATTTGTAACATTATAATATAATATATATATATATATATGATGGAATGAATTTGAAATAATTTTAAAAGAAACTTTATTTTTATACGATTTTTACCAAATTAAATCAATTTTTTTTTTTATGACAGGACAATTACTTATTACATTGCTTCCGCTGTAGAAGGATATAATATATTATTTTATAAATAACCTGTATTAAAGGACAAGCTTATGATATAAACACCACCAAACTATTAATCTATAATTAAATAAATAAAATATAAATAAAATTATTATGATTTCTCAAAAAAATTTCGCAGAATTGTTGGTACTCACAGCATGCAGATGATTGTACCTATTATGAACACGTATAACTAATAAATACAGTTGAAATCATATTATAATGATCTAATCAAAACAATAAAATAATATATAATTTAGTATACAATTATTGGCGTCGAGACCTTTTAAATGACTAGGAATCATTCCTTATTTCCGTCAAGTTTCATCGATGAACACTATAACACAGTATAACACTCAACGTCACTTATACTTATTGTAAAAAATACATATTTACGGATTGCACAATAATTGAAATACAAAGAAAAAAAGTGTACAATTATTAATTCAAATTTGACTATATCAACATAATATTATTTTCCAAAAAATTACAGCTTGTACTATATGTATTAAGTAAATATATGCATATCAAATATATAATACACATTTGACGTTTCTATAGGTTATAGGTATATATAATGAAAATACATTTTTCTAATTGTTTTTGATGAAGGTCAGGTATATTAACATTAAATACTAATTCCGGGCTCAATATTATCTATTGTGTTATATAGGTATACTTAAAAATGAATAAAAATATAGATATATAATACAGAGTAAAAATCTAAAATAAAACAACTATGATAAGGAGTTTGTGTCCGTTAAAATAATATAGATAGGTGAATATATATAGGTTTTAATATTTACGGTTTATGTTATTATAATTTTCTCTTCATACTATCGTGACCGCGATTGTTATGTTATTGTATTATGACTCGCATAGCTACAGTTATTATATATTGTATGTATATAGGTATATCCGCTAAGAGTATATATATATATATATACGTATATATTTTTCTATATATATTGTTTGGTTCTCTTGCAAGGCATTCGGTTAAATAAATAAAACGGTTTCGAAAAAAAAACATACCGGACAAAGAAAAATGTACACATATATAGCTGAAATCTTGACGGTTGTTTGTTATTATTATTATTATTTATTTATTTATTATATTTATGACGGTGGGATATGCTATGGTGTTCGGTAAGTTTGTTTTTATCCGAATGCAATTTTATAAAAATATTGAATTATTTTTCGTTTTATATTATACTACTATTATTATAGTTGTAATAATATAATAGTCGTATAATATATATACGCGATAAGCCGCGAGATCAATTTTTTTTCAATTCCCAATTAATTTGTTGTTAAGAGTTAATAATACTATATATAATAAAAGTTAAGACTATTAGTAAACATGTCGGGCATGTATGTAACAAAGTTATGTAGTGCGGGTCTTGTTACACGGACGCGTTATACCTAGGTATATAATTGCATTCCGTTAGATATTATTAAATAATATATTTATTGTGTAGATGCGTAAATATATAATGTATTCAAAACTTTACATGGAAAATGGTTACTCTATATAGTACGCATATAACATATTATTATCTGTATAAATATAATATTGTGCAAAGGACATTTTGTATTCTGTATTTTATATAGCACTCGAGTTGTGCAACACATATAATGTGTACACTATTCTAATATAAATATTAGGTACCTATAAGTTTTTCGAAAGACAATATTTAACTTGAGTGTATGTAATGAGAAACATAATATATATATAAATATGTATTAAAGTACCTGTACGTATCTCACTTTCACATCGCACTAAGTCTAATTTAATCGCATCATTTAATACTTTATAATCGCGTGCAATGTGATGGATGTTCTTATTTTTTTTTTTTTTTAACGATACGTATTGCGATTGATCTCTGCAACAATTAAAATTTTATTCATATATAATGTCTATAGTATATTCATATTTTGTTTATCTATATTATAATATTATGTGATCTAAGAAATTAAGTGTAGGTGTGTACAATGAGCATACTCATACAATGCATTGTGTTTCTTAACGGTAGTTTTGAAATGGATTTTTTTATCATTTTATTCCAACAATCGGTAGTCTGGAAGTTAGCTGCTATATAATATATACAAAATAATATATTTTGTATGGCAATGTAAAATTTATCGTATACGTATATTAGTGTTAAAATGTGATACCTATATATTATCTATACATATATTTTCAACTCATAAGGTATTGTTTTGTCCGTTTGAGAAATTTTTTGTAGTCATAAGTATAATCATTTTGAATTCAACAATTTGCGGTGTGAATATATGCTATTGTTTGGTATTTTTCATTTTATTTATTTATTTATAAGTTAGTTTTAAAGAACTATGAAACCTGCACATATCTTCAGTTATTAAATTATTGTAAAATCGCTATTTGTTGAGATCAAAACTAAATATTATCAATTAGAAATACTTTTCAAAGATGAAAATATAAAATTATAGTTATTTAATATATAGATATGAACAACTTTTCTCAAAAGTTAATTTAGACTGTTAGACTAAAAATGTATTTTTTTCAATAGGTTTGTTGTTTGTTAAAAAGTGAACCAATAGTTATAAGAATATCAAAGAATAAAAATTAACAAGACTGCTACAAAATAAATTAAATAGGTAGGTACTTATGTTGTTTGCTGTCGCGTACACAAATATGAAACGCCTATGCATAATTTACTACAGCACACGCGCACGAGATGCTGATTATAGTATGTTAACTACACATAAAAATGATAACTCATTTAATTTAATAAATAATTAAATGATACTTTGTTCATTGCATTGAATATACAGTGAAACAAAAACAAATCGTTTTTTAATCATAGAACTTATACCACATATATACCTATTATTGGTAACAGCTGGTACATGAATAATATAATAACCTGCACCGTATATATCTATATAATATGTTTACTGTTTAAGAATTAAGTATGTGTATTTTGTGAGAATCAAACAAAGCAGATATTATAATTATTCCGTTATAACGAGTATAAAATATATCTCTAATTATATAAGTACTACTTTTCGTACCTACATAGGTATACCTACATATAATGTATATATGATCAACGATCGTTTATACTGTAGCTATAATATAATTTCGCTTAGGCGATCACTGTTTATATAATATTATAATATTTTAGCACTCATTTGTTGTCCACTGCGAAGCCGTCGAGGTAATATATCCACTTATCGATACAACAATAATAATACAATATAACATAATAATTTTTGACCGTTGCCAAAAACCACCGCGCAAATACACATAGGTACGCGCACGCAATATTTTTTACTACAGCAGCCGATAGCTGGCAGGTACTTCTTTAATATTATATATTATTATTGTTGTTGTTTCGTGTCGGCACTTGGACATTTAATTCATGACCGCGTTCCACCTTTTTTTGCCACGGATCGAGTGTAGAAATATTTGCCACACACACATATATATAGGCAAGCATAATAATGTGATTTTTTTGATCGCACTTATCGCAGTTTTAAAACGGCTTGCGGGCGCCATGAATGACACGACATGAGAATTTTCACACACTTTCACACACACACACATTATATATTGGCGGGCACAGACTGATGATGGCTACCTCTGTACTGCAAATTCATATAATACTAATATATATATATATATATATTAGTTAGCGTAACAGGCCTGGATTTTTATCATTTCGAATAAATATAGGAATATAGAAAAACATAATATATTTATTAACGTTAACAGTAATTTCATGTTGTTTTATTCAAAAAAAAAAAAAAAATAAATAAATAATAATCAATTTTGAACGTCGGGATATAGATATAATATAATATACGTATATATCGATCAATTTTACAGATGATAATTTATTCGTTTTACACAATATTAAATAACTTTGTACACGATTTACAAGAACAAGAAAAAAAAACATTAAACGCATTTAAAAACATCAATCTATATATTATTGATAATCTAAACATCGTTTAACACAACATAAATAATAACTTTTCCCAAAAGGATTAAACATACATCATATATAGGTAGTTAAAACAGTCGAACAATTATTTATTTCCGTGCATTGCGGTTATTTGCTTATGTATTATGGGCATTGGGCATAATCGTTTGGGCAAATTGACCCGGAGGCCCAAATGTGGTCTGTCTGGGCGAATAAGTATGAATAGATTTATAGGTAAATTAATTTATGAACTGTATACATAGTAATGTACAGTTTGAATTGAAAAAATAAAATAATAAAATAAAATCACATAAAATATTTAAGTGTAATATTAAGAATAATGGATTATATAACTTTAAAAATATATTGATGTAGGTATAGTATTGTTGTAATAATATCAAGTCAAAAATTAATAAAATAAAATCACATGCGCATCAAAGATATCGGCGTATCGCTCAAGTACAGGTAAAAATAATTTCACTCGACCAACCAATATATAAATTATAGTCGTCCAAACAGACTATTCATTTTTTGGTTAAAACCATATTATTATACACTCGCCCAAACGATCATCGCCATATATAACAACTTATCGCGACATAACAATATTAAATTATATAATATGTTGTATATCTACGCTATCTATATAAATGTACATAATATATAATATATAATATATATATATAATATCATTATTACGGGGAGAAAAACGATTGAGTAGAACAAACACCGCGAATAAGATAACGTCATTTAGTGAACAATACATATTTAATATTATATATATATATTATATCTAGTTAATCGTAATGTTCTATACTTTTCGTATACAGTAAGGTATGTTGTATATTAAAGACGATATTGTTATGTATGTGTACCGCATACAAAGATTGGAAGATGGAAGGAGATTTTGAACTAATCGTCGTTGCATAGGCGCAATTTGAGAGGAGGTGGAAGTGATAAGCACCCCTAGTTTTGAAATAAGCATCTTCGTAATTTATGCCATTTATGGATTAACTAAAAAAAAGGGGGAGGCTTCAGTATCCCCAGTTTTTTTTTTTTTATTGAAATTGCGCCATTGACGATAAGTTGCGGGAAATAAATCGCTATCTTTCATATATCTTATATATCAAATCTCGCATATAATATATTCTAAATGTTCAAAGGCTTCTAACCAAAAACAAAAAACATAACTACGCAAGTACTTCATTTATGCATAAAATATAAACTAATACTAGCCATACAGTATGGCTATGCCTACATACTTATATGAATACGGTATGCCAATTGGCAGTTAGGTTTACGCAAAATCTGCAGTGAGACATTATTTTAAAATTAAATTGCAAATCGTCGTACCACACGCGATGGCGTTGACGCATTGGCGAGTCCGTAACGAAACGAAGGCGTAGGTATACATAGTAAAATACAATTAAATAATAAAATATATAATATTATTATGATAAAAAATCGGAAAACAATCGCGTTTACCTCAGTCGACTAGTTCGGTTTTGCAGACGGTGTCGTCGGGCGTGGGGGTAGTGGCCTCGGCGTACGGCTGCAGCGAGGGTGGCGTGGGCGTTTGATTGCGGTCCTGCACGATGACGGCGGGCCACGGGCCTCCTCCGATCATCCTCTGCAGGCCCAACGACTGTCGGAATGCGTGCAGCCGGTGCGCGGCCTGCAGTTGTTGCTCGTAGTATCGCTGCAGCAGGCCCGCCGGTTCCCAGACGCTGCCGCCGCCGTTCCGGCCGCCGCACGTAATCGTCTCGTCGTCGTCGTCGCTACTACCGGGGCCCACGTTCGCGGTCAA
Organism: Pentalonia nigronervosa; assembly: GCA_014851325.1. NCBI lineage: Eukaryota > Metazoa > Arthropoda > Insecta > Hemiptera > Aphididae > Pentalonia > Pentalonia nigronervosa. The sequence goes on along the minus strand of JACXSJ010002277.1, from coordinate 25,171 downwards.
CGCCGCCATAGGATCGTTCCGGTGCAACTGCTGCAGCATGCGCTTCGGCGGGTCCGGCGCCAGCAGCGACGCGACGTCGAACTGCCGTTTCTGCGCCCTGGCCGGCACCAAGAGCGCAGCGGACTGTTGCTGCAACTGCTGCTGTTGAAGGACGACCGCGGGCTGCGGGACGACCGGTTGGAAGTAGAACGGGTGATGCGGATGACCGGTCGCGGACGACTGCCACAAGCTCGGCGGCGACCTCTGCTGCTGCTGCTGCTGCTGTTGGTGCAGATGTTGCGACTGCTGATGATGGTGCTGTTGCACGTGATGGTGTAAGTGGTGATGGTGTTGCTGTGGCGGCGGTGGTGGCGGAGGCGGAGGCGGACTGGGTGAGTCGTTGCCGTCGTCGTCTACAGCCAGGCCCATGTGCCGACGGACCTTGCGTTGGGCCTTCCGGCGCCTGAAGTCGCCCTTCTTGAAGTCGTCCACGTTGGCGGGGTGTATGGCCCAGTAGTGGCCCTTGCCGTTGGCCGACCGGCCGGCCTTGACGAAACAGTCGTTGAGCGACAGGTTGTGCCGGATCGAGTTGCGCCAGCCCGGTCCGCGGGTCCGGAAGTACGGGTAGTTGTCCAGTATAAACTGGTAGATGTCGGACAGCACGAGCTTGCCCTCGGCCGACCCGAGTATGGCCATGGCAATCAGTCCGATGTAGCTGTGCTGCGGCTTGGGCTCGTCGGCCGTCTGCAGTCCGCCGGCCGCGCCGCCGCCCCCGCTGTTGGGATGATGGAACAGCGACACGGGAAACCGCGGCTGGTAGATGGCCGCGGCGGCAGCCGGATAGACGGGACACACGGCGCCCCATCCGCCCGACAGCCGCAGCCGTTCGGCCTGCAGCGCGTAATTGTACAGATGCAACCGGTACCGGTTGAGGTTGGCCTGCTGCGACGAGTCGGCGGCTGCGGCAGCGGCGCCCAATTCCGAGCCCTGCTGGAGCTGATCGTCCGCGGACGTGGTGATGGCGGCCCTGCTGCACATGACGGCGGTACGGTCGCGAATGAATATACAACGACAGCACTGCACGCGCGTCGTCCGCGGCGGTACACACGTATCTCTATACGCGCGCGATTATTATTGGTGTACGCCTACGACGCGCCGCCGTCGCTCTCCCCACCGCCGGTCGGTCGCGCCGCGGTACAACAACAAATACACAAACATCGAAGCGACCGCCGCCGAGCGTACGTGCGTAAATACACACAAATTTGTTTTATTTTCATTCCCCCCCCCCGCGCACGTATGTGTGTGCGCGTGTGTGCGTGCGCGTGATGTACGTTTTCTGTGTTTCGATTTCTGCGCTCCTTTTCGTCACCAATCCGTCACCGTTACCGTCACTCCATCGCTCTCTCTCTCTCTCTCTCTCTCTCCGCGCCGGAGTTTCTCGCGCGCGGTTTATTCTCTCCGCGTAGTTTCTCCGCGTTTCTGCCCCCTCCCACACGCACTTCTCCGGTGCCGTTGCCGCGGATGTCGAGGGGGAGAGAAAACACGGGTAAACATTCGGCGACCCGACCGATAGTTTCTGGGCGTGACGGCCGGCCGGCGTTCCGATTGGTCCGGCCGGGCGCCGCCCCGTAGCGCGCTCTGTTCCGCCGCCGCCGCCGCCCGCGAGTTACCGTTCCCGCGGCGGTCCCGCCGGTCGCGTATTATGTGCGTGCGTATGTAATATGGTTATAGGCGCACGTTTCGGCGGAGCGCCAGAGGTGTGCGCGCGAACGGAGAGAGACAGAGCGAGAGGGATGCAGCGGCGATATATTATTATTTATTGTACATATATGGAAAGGGGCGCGCGCGAACGGACGTGAGGGAGGCAGATTTGCGTATAATATTACAACAGTTATGCAAATATATGTGCGCGAATTGTGTGTGTGTGTGTGTGTGTGTGTACGCGATTATATAATATATGGTAAAAAAACAAATTCTCGTTTTTATAATATAGTTTCTCTTTGAGATTGTTCGATATCGCATCAACGAAAATCTCCACTATAATACGCGCGTGTGTGATATACCGATTATTATTGTAATAAAGCGCTCCGTAGGTATGTGACAGAATCATATATATGTATGTGCACGGTATAAAACTTCTTAAGTTTAAAATTACGTATTATGGGCATATTATGCTGCTCGCGATTTGTGGACTCGATTATTCGATGATTATTCGCCGCACTTGCGGCGTCGGCCCCATGCCCTATTATTTCGACGCTTTCGACTGCAATTTATATTATGAACACGCGCCAGCTTTGCCTATTTCTTATTAAAACAAAATATAATTATTTTTTAGGAGGTAGATACAATATATACCTACCTATACAACCTATGCAATAGGTATTTTAAAAATGATATATAGACGTAGCTGGTATACCTATGTCCTGTCATGTCCTGTGTATATGAATTAATATATATATATATATAATATCATATAATAATAATATACTTCAGTCATATTAAGTAAAATATTTATTTATTTATTACGTATGGGAATCGTATAAAATATTATCGAACTAGTAAATTAGGTAGGTATACCTATATATTTATATTATAGGTACTCAATATTAGTATATATATATTTACAGTGGTTAGGTTTTTGATTAACTATTTAATACTTTAATAACAACCATTGAACATTACTATATGTGACCCGCAATAACCACGCATGATGCCCACATAGGTACCTATATAGTGTTATGTGTAAGTACTTATAAAACTATTGACTGAAATACCTATAATATTTATTAAACACCGAAAATTTTATATTATACTTTATTGTTATTCATTATACTTAAAATTTACACTATATATATTCACATACTGTATGTCCTCGAAAACAGGGTACACTGCCCATATTACTCAGTGCCCAAAACATGTTTTAAAATTATGTTTACCACGGAACACGAAACTAGACTATTATTAGATCATACATTTCCAGCTGACAGTATTCTAAAATATGTTTTAGGATACTGAGCGATATGGACAGTTGAATTATAGAGTGTACCATGTTTTCTAGGACACGCGGTGTGTAGATACAACATTACGGTAAGCTCTATGATAAATCTCGCTTATAAGTTATGGGTATTAAAAACTAAAACCAACTTGCAGAAGCATCACCGTTAACAGGCAATATGGGAGTGCGGGACAAACAGATATATGTAATCAATAATGAAGATTATTTTAGTTTATTATATAACAATTACATATTATTACGTGACCATACCTATATATGTGTGTGTGTGTGTGTGTGTATATATAAGGTATATTATGTATTGTACATTATACAGAGAACTTTTCCTTGTCGTCCAGCGGCCCGGATGAATGTTAATGGTATATTTATGTTATTCGCATGTATAAAATTATATGATCACGCGGCGATTATTGTTCGCGGACTCGAAATACGAGGTTTTTGTTTTATATATATATATAATATTTCCAAGCACTCAAACGGTTATCGAGCGTATATATATATATATATATACTTATGTATATAGATGCTATTATTATTACCTATATATTTATATATATACCATACACACTTACTAATACCGTATGTGTACACAAACCACACCCATCACCGAACACAACAAAAATCGCACATGTGTATATTGTATCTATACATTATATTTAAATGCATATTTACTCAAATATATATATATATATATGTGTGTGTGTGTGTGTGTGTACATGCATCATACATGCTGCCAAATAATAATAATAATAATAACACGTACGCGGCGGCATAATGACAGGCTGACAACAATAATATATGTGTAACCGTGTCCATCCATTGTGGCAATATTGAATTTGAAAGGAGAGACCGCCGCGCCTTTGAACCGGGCCATATGTGACGAAAAACATGTATAAGGTCACTTTTTTCTCTCTCTTTTATTTTTTTTATAATTATTACGGCGGTCCGGGGGAGACTGAGCAGCAAGCCCGAGCAATAATTCGGTTACGCGAGTTTTGTGTTTTTTAAATGTATATATGGGCATTATACGTCACGAACTGCGTCGTATTAGCGCACCAGACGATTGAGCGGCGTACTTAAACCCCTTTTTCGTCCCGCGGCGAGCGCGTCAATCTCATCGTGCAGCCGCAGCGAAAGCGCGTACAATAACGGCGCGCATACAACCCGCGGTGGGCTTATTTTATAAACTTAAATACGACGACAACGACCAATAATGTAACATATATTACCTGCATTATATACAATATCGAATTAGGTATGGGGAAAATCGTTTACCGTCGTGCGATCGACTGTATATAGCCGAGCTTATTATTATTATTATTGGCACTCGCGATATTATAATGCATATAATATTGTTCAATAATAGTAACGTTTTGTTACGGACCAACCGCGAATACAATACTGCAAACAAAAAGCAAGTACATTCTAATCCGATTATAAGCCGCGATGTCTATATACGTGTGTTATACTATGTATATTATATAATATATATAATACTACAGAAATTTGATTGTATATAAATGCCCGTACCGAGTGATTTATTTAAAGTAAGACACTCATTATTTCAAAAACCTATATCGTTAAAACACAATATTTTTGTAGAAAATGTATTTTTACTACCTATTTTATCGTCATCTTTTTTTAAATTAATTAATTTAATGTTTTGGAGTACTTTGAGGCATAAAAATCTTATTTCGTAAGAGTATAGAGTTCATATGAGATACAGATATAAGTATTTAAACTTTAAATACTTATTATAGCCATATAACAATAATTAACAATTCCTCAAAGATTTTTATAGATCAAAATACTCTACTTCAAAACATGAAATTAAAAATTGTATACCTAATACGTTGTCATTCAAAAGAGTGAAAGATTTTTAAATTGATAACGATAAAAAATATAATTGTTTTCCAAAATTGAAAAATTGAAATTTTTCTTAAATTAAATTTCTGCTTCGACGTCTAAGGCCATTAGAATTACCTTCTTTGAACGTGTGTTTACATTTTCCAAAAATATATATTTTGCAGTAATGATTTAAAACTATGTAAAAGGAATATTTTCTAAATTTTAGTGTTTTCTGAATAATTGACGAGTGTTTTACGCGTTAAATGGATCATCCCGTACTTATAATCATATAATATAATATATAGATATATTATTTGTTTAAGACAACCGTAGAACTTAATACATAGGTTATAATATATAAACGGGATTATATAAGACATCCCTGAAACTTTGGAAAATTAAACATCATATATAGTTATACTATTATTACTACTCACAGGGTACCTAACTATTTTAATAATACATATACCTATAGGTACATATTAAAATATATTTGTAGTATATTGTTAAAGTATATATGGTTGCTGGTCGCTATAAATTCATGCATTTGAAATGTTGATACCGCTTACCGGTATTACGAAAACACCCCAGTATTTTTTGAAACTACGATTATTACCAAAATCTCGTTTTTCTTAGAAACATATAATAATATATAACGGATCGCGAGTCCAACAAAAGGTTGTAGGCCGCACTGTCTATTAAATTAAAATCTTAAGTAGGTATACTCGTACACATATCGTAAACATGCACGTACGACAATATTTGGATAATTAAAATTAACTTTGCAGCTATATTGTGATGTGAAATACATAGAATAAAAATCATTCAAATTTTAATGTCTGCTACAGGATTGGACAAAGCATTTTGTATCTTCTATACCGTTATCATAAATAATTATATTATTATTATTATTTTATGAACCGAATTCATTGCACGTAAATTGCATTTGGAAAACGCCATTAAAAGTGTGGTTCAAACGTTTTCAATGTTATCAACTTTAGACAGTTTTGGTGAAAAACACGAGAAAACTTTGTAAGCAAGCGAAGCGGAAAATTGTGTATCGCGTATTTAAATGAAATAAAAAAAACAGCTAAACAGCAATGGCGGCTTCATGGTTGGAATAATAATAACTATACTCCGGGCCACTCGGGCCGCAAAGGAACACTCATGAATATTCATTGAGTTTACGGAACCGAATAGAAATCTCGCACAAAAACTATGGGAACGGACCTCGAGGAAATTTCACCGTTTTCGCCGGGTAATTTATTAGAGTGTGCTCGTTATTTTCATTAAACAAGCCTTCTGGAAAAAATGTAAATAAAATACTACAGTATTATATGGTTTCGTTACAACAACTCGTCCGTCGACTTTGTAATTAAATTCTTTGGTGGAAATTGGGCGTAGCAGCATTGTTGCGGTTAAATCAAATACCTATATAAAAACCCATTATTCGCAGCCTTTTTCGGTAATTTTCGTTGAAAACCAAATTATTATAAGAAGGCGTATGGTACGAATAATATTTTATTTTATATTTACAGATTTTGAGAAAATATAATAATACCGTTTCAAAAACATTTTTCGAAGTATTAATAATATTCATTTTAATAATTAATTATTTAAAAACGTTGTAAACTAAACACCCGAATCTCGATACCCAAAACTTAACATCCCAATTTTTAATGCGTTGTCGTAATACCGTGTATATGATGTGATAAAATGATATAGGTACTACTCCGTCTAAGTATATAGTTATATAATTCGATATAAGTATTAACTCGCGTTCGGAAATTGGGAAACACTATACCTAAGACTAAATAATAATATTACGCGTTTCAAATATGCACTGGAGGGTAAAAAAAATCTAATTAACAGATAAATTTCTAAAAAAAAATTAATTCATTTTACTCGGGATCGGTAAAAGAATTAAAAAAAAAAACCTTTTTCTTTTATTCATTTTCGTCAGATAACCTTGTTTTTTATGCCACGTAGTTATACCTACATCATTTTAATTTTATGAGCCCAGCTGTATAGAAGTGAAAACCTATGTATATATACGTCCCCTCTCATATAATTACATGTGTCACATAAATATATATTTTAATATTCGTGGACAACGAAAATTTATACGTTACGTTTAAGTAATTCGTTAACTATAAAATATATATTATAAGAGGATGTGTACGATATATTTGTTTTTTTTTCTCAGACACACGCGTAACAATACAGTTTATACGTAAAATCGTTTTTTTCCAATTTTTGAGTAGATAAATTAAAATCAACTATTACAGAATGTATATAGACTTTGTTTTGAGACAATATTTAGAAAAATCGATGCGTCAAACACTCAAAGACTCTGTTGTTCTCTATAATTTTTATTTTGGGTGATTTTCCTCTAATTACCTAGTTTACTTAAAAACACATTGTAAATAAGGATGCGCTAATACGTTCTGTCCGTCATTTTGCACTTGACCGGCCAGAAAGAGAATACAAATAGTGGCCAGTGTGTCAGGATCAATAGTCTATGTCATAAATAAATATATATATATATATATTTTTTATTATTATATTATTTATATTATATATTTATGTCTCTTAATCGTCATAGGTATGAATAATTAAATGCAGGCACATAACATGGTACATAGCATAACAATATTTTGTTATATTGCAATCTACAGGTGCTAGGTATTAGGTGTGGTAATAACGGATTAAATGTTCGTACCTGCTAGGCCTACAACGTGCCCGTGTGTACCCATTATATGTATTATGTTATCAATATTATAATCGATTTTGTGTTTTTCGGCGACGTCGAGTGGCAGTGAACCGATCGACGCCGGACGAGGACGTCGATTGTCAAACGCGATAAACCCGAGATAATTCGATGTTTTATTATATAAATTGTATTGTATATTATATTATGCGAAGACCGGACGCGGTTTATACCTACATTTATAATAAAAATAATAATAATAATAATATAAGTACGTGTTTTTGGGGGATTTAGGCATTTAGCGGTTCGAAATGTATATAACATCAACAATAAGACGACGTCGTCTTGTACATATGATTTGTTATGTACCTATATATTATATTATATAAAGACGTTCATCGCCAGACTAGGGCGTGGATTTTATGTAAGTACCTACCTTATAAAAAAGTCAAAATATAAAATTATTTTTGTTGTTATTTTTGCCCAAAATATATATTATAGAAAACATGAGATGTTTCAGAAAAAAAGTTTTTATTTAACATTAATTTTAAACAATTCAATTCTATAAAGAAAAAATAAATTACCCGAAAAGCGAAAAACAAACAAACGATTAACAACAACTAAAGTCACTTTAAATCCCTAAATATCTAAATTAAAATTGATATGAAGATATCAAAAATCGTTACCTATCTTATATTTTATTTATAACAAGGTTTTCTATATTAAATTACCATATGCGATTTAAACATATTTCCCGCGGAATAATGTGATTATTGTCAAATGTCAATACAATATGTCTGCGAATAGATAATTACAAAAATATAAAATATTCAACGAAGTAACTCATTTTTTTATATTATTGGTAAAAACATTTAGGAATACATATTCTTTAACTTCAAAACTATAACCTGAAAATGAACTGGTACGTTTCATTCTATTTGCGGAGGGTGATGTTATGAAAGTATGAAATGCGTATCAATTTTTAATCGAAATTAAGAAATTTGCATTTAATGAAATTTGGTATATATATCTAACTATTTACATGAAAATCCGCGCCTAAGTGATAATATATTTTATACTATAATTGAACGACATATATGATAGCGATCACAAAATAAAATGTAAAAAATGCAGTTTAAGATTACGATCGTCAAATCCTTGTGCGGTCTTCGTACAATACGCTCGCGCGACTCCGACGATGCCACCATTATCATCGTCGTAGCTATATTATATAGGGTGATTCGCTGTCAGGTTTATTTGTGTAATAATTAATTTGTTCAAATTCTAAATTTTGGAATTCTTAGGTAAAGGATCATATTTTGAATTATTTAGATTTTTTATTCCATTTAATGAATGTCCTAGCTGTGACGATATACAAATCTCCTTTTTTTCTAGTGAAAACAAAAGTTTTTTTATTGTAAATTAAATAGCAAATAATTGTACTAAAAATGTTAATGTTTCTAAATTAAAACCAAAACAAGTGATTTCTAGGTTATTAATAGTTATATATATATATATATATATATATATATAACTATATAATATATGTATATAATACAATAATCCTTAAAAATGGTTTTAACTGCAAAATTATGAAACTGATATTAAATCTAGTAACTTTATTTATTATGTTCGAACATTTATTTAACTATAAGATATAAACAGATTGATATTAATAACAAGTTTTCAAATTCTCAAAGCTGTCATATCCTCCTAACTCATTATCATGGACGACCTATTATTGCCGTTATTCTTTAGTGGCTATTAGTCTTTTAAATTAAATAACTCAAAAACTATGCTAGTCCAAATTTCGATTTAAAATCGTCAACATTTTCAAAAAATGATATGATTACTAATAAAGAGGAAAGAAGAGTTACTCTAATTACAAAAAAAAAAAAATATGATATCGCCACAAGACACTCTATTTGAATGTGGGTATAAAAAATCTAAGTTTCTGAAAATATGGCTTTTAAATATATTATTTAAAAGTTCGAAAAATCGGGATATTTTAGATTGTTCAATATTAAAGGCAAAAAATTGGTGTAATCGTCATGCTTGCAGCAGTAAATCACCCTGTACCTACACAATATTGCAATACCCACCCCAATATTCCGTCACATACCTATATACAGCAACAGCATCAGCAAAAGATATAGCAGACACTTATCTCGTCACACGAGCGTATTGTACAAACGACATATATTATACGTTCACGGGGTGTATACCAATAATAATAATAATTAATAATACAATCGTGTCGACGCATCATCGTCGGATGAATATTGCGTGAAATGTCGGCGTAACACGATATTTATTATAACAGCGGCGGCGGTTCGCACCTTCTCGTCGATATATAATATAATATAATAACATAATAACTTCTTAAAAGCGGAGAATTCGCGACGTTTTATACATTGTCATGTATTACACGCACACACACATACATATTATATAATATACATAATATTTATTATACGCGAGCTCGGGCAATTTGGGGAGGCTTATTTATTCCGTCGACGAGCGCTGCACAATCGGCGTAGTCGATCGATTTGCGCGGAGAATAAGAGCCGAACGACGACCGAATATAAGAGAGAAGAAAAAAAATACTGATTTTTCAAACGGTTCCCAACACGTATTATACCTCTACCTACGTATATAAGTGGGTCTCTGGTTACGTCTTTGTGACGAACCATTTTTATTATTATTATTTTTTTTTTCCGTCATTCAGCTATTTTTCCGCGATAATACAATACAATAATAATAATAATAATAATAATAATAATATATAATATAATACAACAATAATAACGATAATAATACGATTATCCCCCTCGTTATTTTACACTGTACACACATTGCCACTGTATATTATTATTGTATAATATGTACGTGCACATGTGGTCTATTATACATTGTTGAAAACTCGCACACAATTATATCTGTACCGCCGCCGCCGCCGCGGTTAAACAGAAAAACACGCGCAAGAAGAATGTTTTGACGGACGATTCGACAGCTCCCTCAGGATGAAAAAATTGTTTAAACTATATATGATCCTTGATTTCTCCTATTATAATGTTTTGTACATAAGGTAAGTTATTTGACGCACATAGGTCGTGCTGTAGACTGTAGTCATGCATATTATCTAAAGTTTAGACGTCTAATTTCCGAAATCGACAAAATATCGCGTGTATCACTGCAGTGTCCAATACTCAAAAGTCAAAACTAATAACCCTTAGCTATAGTTAAAATTCTGGTAAGTAGTTGATCAGCTGGTATACCTTCGTATATCGCAAACGGTAAAACTACATCTACCAACAACTATAATTGGCACGCTGCATTCATATGCCAAAGTATACCGGTTTTCACCTCCGCCGGTACGATAGGTATAAATGTGTTGTTAAGGTTATTATTTTAGTTGAGCATGTCTCTGGGACCCTCTCTTTAAAAGTTCAATATATCGGGCACAGAAAAAGCACAAACCTCGGGAATGAAAAGAACAAACAAATGGCTGGCTTAAAATTAAAAATTGTTGAGGTGGGGTATCGGGGACATGCAGCTGTTTATTTTTTAATTTTGTTAAAATATATGTGATGTGATGAAAATATTCAATTATAAAACAATATATAAAACAGGAATAACATAAAATAACGTAATATTGTAAGCTGGTGTATAATTTAGATATTATGTAAATAAAATAATAAAAAAAAAATGTAACTGCAAGTGCATGAGTTAGCTTTAACACTAACTATCCATTGACGAAGTACCTCTAGTGGGAGATATCTTCACTCTGTACTTCCTGTGTGTATTAAAAATTATCAATTAAGCTTATTGTTCAACATTTTGTGTCAAATTGCCTAATAAAAAATTATGTTAAAAAAAAAAATCATGTATATAATATTATAGATTTATAGAGTGTAAAATATTAGAATACAGTTGAATTAGTGAGTTCTACTGCATAAGTCATCTTTTTTTTTACTAGGTTAAATATTTAAATATTATTTTGATTGAATTGATATTAATTCAGGTATAACTGTATTATATAAAGCCGTATTCGAATTGCGTTCACTATTATTAATAACCATAAACCGCTGTTGAAGTGTATTACTAGAGCAATTATATGTCTCTAGTAATACACTGCACTAATATATAAATATAAAATTATAACAATAGTATCAATATTGTCGCAGATTTTGACAATGATTTGATATAATAATAATACAGATCTATATTATCCTTAATATAGAATATAATATACTCACATGATGATATTATTATAACCGTGGTTATATATCCATACATACCGCGTAGGTATAATATTATTGTACTCGATCAGCTATAGGGCTTCGACGAATATATAGTTATTGCAGCACAGCGGCAATATACGATATCATTATTTCACCCCATTCCTCCGCCATTTACCACGAGTTTATAATGTGTGTGTAAATATATATACCTCTGATAATAATATAATGTGCGTATATAGCGTTTATGCGCACTTGTATATATATATATATGTGTATTATTATTATATTTTCTTTTTTTAATTAATTAAACCACACAAGGATAAACCTGGAGCTTAACGCACTCGCCGCCACTCGTGTGTAGGCGGGTGTGTAGCAACAGCAAAAGCCAAAATCCTATGTGAAATACTACGAAAGGTTTCCCACAAAAAGAAGCTTTTGTAAAATTAAAGCCTTTTACATACACACACACACATATATATATATATATACACGTGGGGCGCCGCCGTCCGCGCCGCGGTGAACGCGGGACGCCGATGTCGATGATTAATTTTTCGCGGCGCACGCACACACGAGAGGGGCTAAGCCGATTTGCCAACCGAAAAAAAATATACCCTTCGCCACCGCAGTGTAACATCGTCATCATAATATCATCGTATTATTATTATTATTATTATTATTATCCTGTGCCGAGTCTACGCACAAACAGATCGTGTCTTCTGCAGTTCTTTATAAATATATATATATATATATATTACCTATATACTTGCCTACTTGTGACATGCATATATGTATGTATTTGACCTCTTCGTATTATGTGTATATAATCCATGCACATATCATAACCCCTTTTTCGCAATTTTCCATTCACATATAAAATATATATCTATAGCTATGAAACATTATCATATTATATGATACCTATGGCGCGTGAGTGTGGCGTACTAAACTGGAATATTATTTTTATCCGACAAATATTATTATATGATATACCTACCGTCTTACCATGTATATTTATATAATACGTATAGATAATATAATAACGGACGGATGGATATGAAATGACCCGATATCCACCATCACGCTCTTTTCTATTATTTGTTGTCGAAAATTCGCAATAGCATCCCGTGTCCGTATCACACACACGCATGACACATCCCAGCTGCTTTAAATTTAAAAACGAAGACGGCACACACCCGCCACAACGGTCGAGTGTTAACTCCGTTTTAAGAATGCTTAACATGACAAATTCACATTCAGCGTGTTTTACGTTTATTTTGAATATTAAAATGATTGGTGGGAGGTTTGGTGTTTAACGTTAAAGCGAAAAATATAAGTCGGTAAAAGATTACAATTTTAAAATGCTCATATACTTAAAGATTAAAATATCGAAAAAACACTCCTAACAAGACACCGGGATTGTCGTAACTATTTCGATTGATATTTTGATTTTAGGTCTAATATTAAAGTTTAAAACCAACGAAACAAACCGTGAAATGCTGAACGCGAATTTACCATGTTACGCGCTTGTAATATTATACGGAGACAACGAATAAGGATATCGTAGTGTGGCATCATCCCTTTAATATTTTCAAGAACGAATTGTTATTTTATCAAACGATTGTTATAACGAAGTTATTATAAATAATATTATATATTATTTTAAATACTTGCAAAACAATCTATTTTATACGAATGACTATATTTTTTGAAAATTTCTTTTTCAAACGATCACTCAATGTCTTATGATGTTATAATAGTATATCTATAATATATTATTATATGCTATAGAATCGCTATATTCATTCGTAATATAATATTATTTTGAGACATGGAAATATATTTAAGCATTATAGGTACGGAAAATAATAATACAATATATATGAATAGTATAATATAAACAAGTATATTTTATGCTATGCAGTACAGTGTTTAAACTTGTACCTACAGAAAATTGATTGACTTTGTACCAGTCTCGTATACTTAAGTTATATATTATGACATGTTGTGACTTACCATATGTGTATCATGTACACACACACACACACACACACACACACACACACACACACACACACACACACACACACACACACACACATCATCATCATCATATTATATAAATAAATCCCCAGGTGTATGCGCGCTATTATGCCAGTTAGACGCGGTTTAGCGTTAGGGTAAAGTATATTATGGTTTTGGAGAAGTTTTCGTCGAATGCAATCAAGTCCGTTGAAAGTTTCGCGTTCATCCGGTCTCCGGGGATATGGTATTACACCGACGAAGCAGCAACCCGTGATGATTTTCCAAAGTTATTAGATTTGTAAAACCGGGAGAATATTTTTCGATTTCTGTATATAGAAATTCTGTACCGCGTCATAATTCTATAATAATACTGCACATACGCGCGGTGCAGTAAATATATTGTATACTATAATATTAAAGGTTCGTGGTATAATACCTATATACATATTTTCACAAATATTTAAGTTCAACAACATGTACCTACGTTTCCGGATTTTCGTTCGAAATTTATTGTATAATTAATTTTATTCTATATAATATATATATATATATATATATATATATATATACCTATAATATATAAAATGTATGCAATATGATTTCTTACCAGGTAGTATTTTGACTGTCAATTGGCACATATCATATCATGGGTCATGACAATATTTATCTACACGATTTAATGTTTATTAATATAATACTCACTGTATTACGTATAAGTAGGTACAATTTTTACATAATATAATACTACTAATACATTATAATATTATACATTTATATTGCACTTTTGATATATAATACAGTATAAATAATAAATTCTATATAACTTGAATGTGTTTGATACATACAATATTTCACACTAACTAAAAAACTTTATTTGTTGTAAGAGATGTAAACGTTAGCGTTGTTTGTAGTATTTAAAAAATATACATAATATCTTAACTTTTCAATTTTCAGACGTGTGCTTATTATTTTATAAGGTTATATATTGAGGGAGGTAGATGTTTCAAATAAAATAAAATTAATACGATTAAAAATAAATCACTACGATTTACTGCAGTATAAGTGTGCAATATAATTTTTAAGTTAGTATGATTGTTGACTGTTGAGACAATTTTTTCACCATCTTAAAGAAATCAGGTTATTTCAAGTTACTACATACTATACTCTCAATAAGTCATCGTTAGGGCCTAGAATTGTATGCATTTGTGTATTTATATTTATTTGTTTAAAAATAGCTAGGTAAGACACAAATTTAAATCTGAGTTGAGTAGAGTATGTAAGTGAAATTTGATTTTATATAATTTTGCATATTTTATCTATTTTCAAAAATATAACGTATATATTGAAAAAAAAAGCATTTCGCTAAAAGTATTATTTAAAAAATAAATAACAAACTTATTCTTACTCAAATATTGACTCGTTGACCTATCGGCTAATTGACTAAGAACAATTGATAATTGTTTATCGATATAACAATATAACATTTTCCTTTAAAAATGTGTACAAGTCTTTAATAGTCAACTATAACTCACTAAGTAACACATAAAAAAACCTACTTTTTATTATATATTTAATTAATTGATTTTTGTTTATAACTTTTTTTAGACGAGTAAACTAATCGATGATAAAATGCACCAATGTCAATTTTAAAATGTTTGTTAAATTATTGCAACTATTTTAATTTTTTTAAATTATTTTATAAAAAATTAATTAATAAATTGTATACTTTTAATTTTAATTTTTAATTTTTTTAACTTAAATTAATTAGATAAGAAATTGTATATTTTTAGTTTTAACTTTCAATTATTTTACTATTAATTCTTTAATACAATGTATACACATTTCAACTAAATTTGTTTCAAAAAAATTTTTTTAACCAAAATAAAAATTTTAGTGTTTGCGTGATGATTGTAGATACTATAATATTATTATTCTTTATATGCATTATATATAATATACCGTGCATATATCATTACAAAAATTTCAAAGAGGAATCGCAGGCTTACACGATGGAGTAGAAAAATAAATTTAATATAATATTATAAAACCCAGCGAGTTTAATATATATTAATATAATATAGGTAATATAGTATTGTACGAACACGATGACCCAGTGACCCACTGTGGGTGGTTTGTGTGAATGAATAAAGATAATATTATGTAATTAGTATTTACTATTTTTATTGAAGACAAATCGTGTGCATTCAATAAACGATCGGCGTATATAATTTATACGAGCGTTTCCTAGTACAATAATAATATACATGATGTATTATAATACGTGCACAAAAGGGAAAGGATGATATTATATTATTATAATACAGACAAAACCTTGTAGTAAGTTCATCCCGCGTCTTACAGCGTTTTGATAAGCCTCACAGCGTGCTGCGGCGTGCGCGTACACACAAATACACGCGACGAGAGGATTACACGTCGGACGTTGGTGCGAAACGATGAATGGACGCGTTTATACCTGCATAATAATATGTACAATAATATAAAGTAGGTACGAGTTTTGATAAACGATTTATTTTGCTCTCTCACATTCAATGGGAAATCAAACAGCACTCAAAAATGTGTAGCGTAGTTTTTTTTTCGCAGAGGTCTACTATAAAAACCATTTACAACAACAACATCGTCGTCGCATCGGCGCTGCGGGTTCTGCACCGTCGTCGTCTTAGCGAGACGATGAGGATTAAGGAAGAAGGACTACTACTGTTTGGCCTCTCAAGTCCGTCAGTGACTCTTTTATATAATGCGTTCCACAAACACGCACACTCACACGTACAGGTGACAGCGGTCGTGGTCCGGTATTATGAGGACGCATCATCTCGTATTATATTATTATTATTATTGTTTACGCGAGCGAGTTTCACGACAAATATGCTATAAACCAGTAGCCTGCAGGAGACGGCCGCCAGGACACTATTATATTATATTCGCCGGCACCGTACAGTTGAGTGTCAAGTAGCTATTCCTCTATATCGACACCAATTAATCTTTATACATTTATATATATATATATTTAAAATATAATACGCACACAATAAACTCGGGCACATATATATATTTACAATACTCGACGGTGTTCCATGTACAAAAGACCGTTTGCGCGTTTGCGTGTGGGCGGGCAAATGTGCGCAGGTACGGAATGCATTTTAAATGCCACCGATTTGTATTTGTATTTATGGATTTCCTGTCGCTACAGCGGTACATAGAATAACAATATATATATATATATATATATATACAACTTACTTACACGTACACGTATATAACCGCAGCAAACGAAAACACTTAGTCGCGACATAGGTATACACATATACATACACGATATAAAGAAATAGGCGGGTAGTCCATTAAAATTTCATCGATGTGGCATGGGGAGGGAGGGGGCTGATGTTTTTTTAAAAAGCCCGAAAAAAAATCCTTTAAGAGAATAAATCATCTTGTCGAAACGCAGACGAAATTTTTTCTCGGGGGAAGCGGCTGCTATTCGGGGGGTGTTTATATATAGCCACAACCTCAAGCCTTCTTGTACCACCATTTTTGTCCATCGTGCCCGTACACGCATTACAAATATACATTATAGGGTGGCACTCAGGACAAAATTAATTATTTTAGTTTTCTCGTGTTCTTAATTTGTTCTACATACAATGAAAATTATGTTTCAGTATATGAAGTAATTCAATAAACATTAAGAGATCACTCATAAACTTAAAAATTATTTTATTTTTGTAATGTGAAATTTAATTATTTTAAATTACATAAAACCACAATAACTACTTACTGAGTGTTATACATGACATTAGTATTATTTGGAGTTCAAAAAAATCGTGTGTGTGCTTTTTGACAATTTCAAGAAGGTAATGTTGCTGTTGTTCTTCTTAATTGATAAGAGTTCCATTAAAATTACGTCATCAATACTATACTCCTTTCAGCTGCATCGTTAATCACTAAGTTTTTAAGATTTTTTACTTTTTTATGTATCTATCCATTATTGTTCAGTATTATTTTTTCCAATCACTAAGGCGTGTTGTTGAAATGTCAAATAGGCCGTAAAAAGTTCACGTGTATTATTTAAAACAAAGTCATATAATTCGCTATCTAAAATACATAATATAGTCTATAGAAGGTATAG
This sequence comes from Pentalonia nigronervosa, assembly GCA_014851325.1. Lineage (NCBI taxonomy): Eukaryota > Metazoa > Arthropoda > Insecta > Hemiptera > Aphididae > Pentalonia > Pentalonia nigronervosa. Next base: position 7,214 of record JACXSJ010002277.1, on the reverse strand, counting down.
GACCGTGCAGCTATATAGCTGGCGTGTATAAAAAATTAATGACTACCAATATATTTTTAGTGTGATTTTTCGCTTCTCCATATTCTCACACGTAAATGTATAATAATATCATAAAATGCCTAAGTATAATACGCGAAATCCAATTTTCAACACAAAACCAATACTTTATAGCAATAGGTATATAGTATTTTTTCACGTATTTTCGGCGACAGCGGGGCCAACGAGACGCGGTTTTTAATGTATTATCATAAAGCACATAGGTGCGGGTGTACGTTCTATTTCTTCACGCACGAAACAATAAAATTACAAGCCCATTGTGCGAGCGCGAAAAGCACACGCGCAGCTTTATATTATCATATATTTTTAAATCGTCCAGTCGCGCGTGTACGTACGGGCCGCCACCAACGCATGTCAACACAGTTCCGGATCCATCTATTTAGCACAACCCGTTACGGAAATGGGATCCGACTAGTGTGCGTGCCGCGTATGTGTGCGAGCCCACTCATTTATACAATCAATTGTCATCGCGACAATATCGTTTCCTCCCTCGAACGACCCTCTTTAATTTCGGTCGATTTTTATTTTTTCCCCGCTCCAATATACGTATATACATATATATATATATATATATATATATATATATATATATATATATATTTATATGCGTGATATCTTTTTTCAACGGTGCGCGCGATTTTTTTCCCCGCGGTCATTGTCTATTATGTGTACAAATGCCTCGATTTAGAAACACTTTTTTTTTATTTTTTTTTTTACGTGGGAAACGTGTCTCCATTTCAATATGTGTCTCGTCCCGCTCGCGGGATCGTCGTGTACATAATTGGTCACGAGTCGCCGTCGCTGCTGCCGTCCACCAGAAGATCGAAATCACGAACCGATCGGTTTTGTGCGGACATAAAAGGAAAATAATATATAATACAATGGCGCTTGCAGTGATAATGGCAATTATAGGTAAAGTACACGCAAATCATCATTATGGCGCGTGACATTTATCATAATATTATCACCGGCTACTACAGTACTCCTCCGTGTGATATTATATTCTGTGAGTATACGTGACATGATGCGTTTGAAAAGTGTTCTGAAATTTTAAAATATACTGTAAACATAAAATGTATAAATATTATTATTTCGTTTTATTCGTAATCGTTTCTATTTGATACACAATATAAAACTAAATTAATTTTTGAATACATATTGTATGAATTTATGCATTTTTACGAATAATTATTAACATGTACACCAAAAAAATATATTAATTATTCGTTTTTGTAGTATTTTAACACAATTGATATGCCTAATCATTATTTTAAATTGTCAATATACTCGAAATATAGCTTAATATACCTACTAAGGAATGATTATTGATTACCTACCAATAATAATATTAATTAAAACGATTTAATCTAATCTTTACACTTGTACTTTATATATATTATACGCATGACTTCACTATGCCCAATTTGAGGTTTCTCCGACTTTGTTATTTAATATTTGTCTATTCTATAACATCTAGACTGATGAATACAATATTAGACACGTTGTACTATTTAAGTTAATGCATCTAAAAATTATCATAAAAGTGTATGTTTCAGTTTCATGTACAAAAAAAAAAAATTATACCCAATGTAGTTATTTATTAAATTACACAATGCGTTATATAAAATGTCATTTATGAACGGATTCACCACGAATAATACATAATAATATACATTGGTATAAAATATAAATCCGGAAATCATAAAATACTCGGAAAAACGTCTGTCGATTGTCGGATGCTTGCAGGGAACAATAGAAATTAAAGGTTTCCGGTTTAAATATATGAATCAGTCCAATCCTTATAGAGATCAGATACTACGATACCGAAGACTAATCCTTTGGTATTGTTAAAAATTCCCAATAAAGTATAAAATCAAAAAAAAAAAATGTTTAAGAATTGAAAACCCTTTGATTATATAATATTTATATAGGAATTGTTGAGTGGAATCGGTAAATAAATTAGTTCAGACACGTTTAGGTTAAATTAATAAACAAATTCAATATCGTGAATAATAAACAAGTGATACACAACGCACTTCGTACAACGGTAACGGGCCGTGTATATCGACAGACTGCCTATATATTATATTCATATATATATATATGCTTGTGTACTACCACACTCGAAATCGAGAACGTGCCATCTAAACATTAATTGCTTACTACACTAATGTATATATATATATATATATATATATATTTATACTTAAATTACAGTGTGTGTAAAAACTAATATATAAGTACTAAATATACTGGGTGTATTGTTTAATTTCAATAGGAATAATGCAATTTTCAACATGCCCATCAAAGCCATAATAAAATATTAATTTCAGTTGTATTATTATTATATATCCCAACCATTGTGCGTTTGATTTGAATGTCGTATATATACCGAACGCACTTTTATCATAACTACATACCTACGTCTACCTGCGGTTATGATAGAACATGATGACATACGAGGATTTTATAAATATACATTTTTTTTCTATATCGTATTTTTACAAACCGAATGAATAAATATAATATGATCTCGTTTCAAAATATGATATACAAAATCGCATATATGCATTCGTATCTACCTAATAAACTCTACATAATGGGGTCTGTCAAATTAAAAATGTTGAAAATCTAAATTTGTTACAATCTAATTTAAATAAACTTGTATTATTTAGTAAAAGAAACTAATATCCGTCCTTGAACTATGATAAATATAAAATTATAACTTTTTCAAAAAGTAAAAGTTCTGTACTCATTTCATAATTATATTCGATTGATACCTAGCTATCATCTTGCAAGATGCTTTTCTATCACAGATCTAGGTATTTTTTAAATCTGATATAACCTTCAAAATAAATCATCAATTTATCATCAATAAACCGTATAAAATGTTGGGCTTTATTAATAAAAATACTGAGGATTTTAAAAATCATTTGTGTTTAAAAAATGTGTATATTTCTTTAGTTAGATATAATTTAGAACTCGGCTCTTTAATTTGGTCTAATAATTATTCAACATATTTAAACGATCTTAATAGTATTTAATATAAATTTCTGAAAATGATCGCCTATGTTACACATTGTACTATCCCTAGAGACTTTTCTATCAGGTAAGATTTAATGGATGCAATGTATTTTTATGATATTTTAAATAACTACATCAACTGCCTTGAAATTTTAAATTTAATTGGATTTAAAATTCCTAGTATAAATACTCATAATTCTCTTTTGTTCTATATATCTAAACAAATTGCGGCAATAATTCATTTTTTTCATTAGTTCTTTTAAACTTCAATAAAATTTTCACTGTCTTGGATTTCTTGCCAAGTCTTTAAAACTGAAATTTTATTATTTTTGAAACATAAATCTTAATTGTTTCATTTTTATTTTTATATAATAATTTTTTTTTTATCTTTCTGTTAGTTTGATTTGTATTATCAACACTATGTGAGTATGTCTATTAGTTTTCATGTGTCAATAAATTTTATACTATTCAATAATATTTTGCTGAAGGGATTATTATTAAATATTATTATAAATAAATAATATAATAACATATTATTGATTAATCGTTAGACAGATAAACTCTAAATGAATGATGTGTATGTATTATGAACACATATTACCTCATGCAGGTTCTATAAATTTAGTTAAATAAAAAATAAGAAATAATCAAGATAATTTTCGAACGCTAAAGAATAAAAATTTATATACTATTATAGTCTAATCTAATTAATGTTTTAATAATAATAATATATATGTAGGTATAAGATAATATAGGCGTGTCTATGATTGTATGATAGTATTATGAGCCACCCTCTCCCACGAGATCGGTATTTATATGGTCTTATTTATCCTGATGTATATAATATACACAACAAAAATTCTACTGAATTTCGATCGATTCAAGACAAACATAATCAATAAAGGTACGCAAAACACACAATACATCTCAATTGAATTCGTTGAAATGAAAAACAAACCAATTTTTGATTTTTCTATATCATACATAATATTATAAATTGTAATACATATATAAGTTTGTATTATATTTACTTTTCATTTTCTAGGTTTAAAAACACGTGTATAATATGTACATATTATACGTTTTTATCATACAAGATAATTCATTAAGCATGATCACCCAGTCACCCCCATTTTTTTTCAATAACGAATTTATTCAAATTCTGATTTTTGAAATTGTTGAATATACTTATGACCATAATTTTAATTTCTTAAATTTTCTATATCATTGTCGGCGTGTCACGATAAAAAAACTTAATGTTTTCGGATAAAAGCCTACATTTTTCACAAATTCTAAAATGTAGATAGATTAATATAAATTACTAAATTATTCAAATAATTATAACCATCATACGAGCCCATCTTCTTAACCCTATATCACTGGCCTATATTATATCCTCAGTACACAAAGTTAAATATAATTATTAAAGGATAAAATGGGGACGAGCATGATCGGCGAATAATCCCATATATATTATAGGTATCTACGATTTGTATATATATATAGTATACAGTATTTTAAAGTAGGTAAATAAAATGTATTTATCATAATATATTGCTGTGTTATAGTTTAATACGGAATCCGTCTACATATATTTGTGTATTAGTCTTTGAAGACAGACTCGAACGGATGCAAGGGAGAGAGGCGCATCCGACATCATGCAGGGTGAATTATCGGGGTAATCTACAAAGGCCGCAATTGTACATATTATATTCGAGAGTTGTGTCCCAAATCAAAAGAATTATGTCGGTTGGTTTTTTCATTCGTCGTGCACGCAAATCTGATGTAGTGTTTCGGTTCACAAAAAAAATAATGACGACGATTTAATTTAATAATTTTACAATATTTTTATTAATGTCTAAAAATACAAAACGTAAAGTCTTTACGTCGACTTCCTAAAAACTGAAACTGCCCTCGAACAGAATATTTATTTTGTTTAATAGGTATATTAGTATAATATATAGATATTTTTCGTCATATACTGCTAGTCCTCATCTTGCCCTGGTTTCCCCAACAACGTGATTAGTAAAAACATGCGTGAAAAGTAGATACCTATATCAGAATATTTTTCGATCTGTAAAAGCTATCATATCTTAATTATAAGTATTGAAATACTGGTTCTCGAAATAGAAAAACAATTATTCCTTACTCGGAAAACGAGCGAATAATTATCGCGAAAAACTCGTTTTTAATATTTAAAAGCTTTGAAATATTCACGATCATTATATACACGACCGGGATAATTTATTTTATACACAAATGTGTATTAAATTTCAAATTAACTTTTATTTTACATTTTAACCGCCCAGTTACTTTAACTAATGATGTTTTTAAGTTTTAATCTATAACTCAATAATATGAAGTAGCAATGTAATTAGTCCTAATTCCGCAAACGGAAAATTATATTATACTTAAAATAATCAATTTTTTTTTTATAGTTCAATAATATTATATCCCCATATTAAGACTAAACATTGAACAAGTGAACCATAGTCAATGTTGTTCACTCACCATTGTAGGCATATATATTATTTAACCCATACTTAAGCTAACATATGTTGTGTCTCATCCTACAAACGTATAAGGTACCTATAACATAGCAAATTAGCGTTCGGCAGAACCAATTCTATGTTGTTACTTGTTATAGTGTTAATATTAGAGAAGACCTATTTCAGCTGAGCTTGTAAATCGATTTTTACGATATTTTAATTAATTGTTAATTATTTTAAAGCCAGTTATTAGCATTTATTAATTGTAATGAGTAATAACTATAGAGCCCGGATTTCAATGCAAGGTGCATTTTTTTTTTAGGGGGGAAGAGGGAGTCTAGGACAATACATTTCTAGTGCATGCTTCGTTTTATGTAACAGATGCTTCAAAGGTGAAACTTTAATTTTGAATTTTTTTGTTACATTTTCGATATTTTTCCATTATCAAAGCATTTTATTTAGCATTTTTAGCAATTGCAGGTAATTTGTTTAATTCTTGTGCATATATTGTACGTAGTTTTTAGTGTAGATTAAGAAATTCATAATATTATATCAAGAAATATCGTTTTCATAATATTTATCTACTTTATACGATCAAGGAATTTATATCAAAATATATATTATATACCTTACACAATATTAAGACGGGTATATAAATGGTTTGTTTCTAACGAATCTTGACATGTTCAAATCAGATTTTATTTTTTGAAAACATCGCCGGTGCAATGATATTCATACGCAGATATTCTAATGGCGTCAGATTCGTATTAAAACAATCGCCCGCCATTATGCGCGCCCGTCGTTACAGGCGAACACACAAAATGCGTACAATGACATAACATCGCTTCATAACAATACACCTATAATACCCAGGAACATAAAATAACGCGCAACCGCCGTGCACGCGCTCAACACCGCAATTTCCACGATTATGTATCTGCGTGTACGTATAATATATACTTATATATGTATAAATAGAGGAGAGCGCGTGTTATATGTATATGACATGACTGAATATGTTATACATAACATTATACACACAAAACCCGTCGGCCGCCGCGGGCTATGTAACACGGCGGCGGTGGCGTCGACGGCGCGCAAGCATAACCGATCATTAAATTGGCCGTAATTCGGAGGGTCGACGGCGCGCACGCACGCGCGCGCGCGCGCACACACCCATACACCCACACACAAACACGTGTACATGTATACATGTATACGCGGTGATTAAGCTATCCCTTCGGCCCATTTACACGGGCCACCGGCTTGTCGCGTCGCCGCCCTCGCAAATTAGCAGCTTTCAACAGTTATTACACAACGCCGCACAGACACGCACATAGTACACACAGGCACACGCACATTATCATATATACACTATATTATGTGCCCCGGACCGTCGTCTCCAAAACAACCGACCAACATCAAAATGCGCGCGCGCCCGTACACCTAAAATGGCCGACTTTATTATACATTATTATTATTATTGTTATGTGCGCACTATACAATATATAATATATATCATCGTTATATACACTACTTTTATATACAGGTAGCCACAAATACTACAACGATGACGTGAATGTATATAATATATTATATAACTGTAGTATCTGTCTATCTATATATCTACATATATATATATAT